>WIXG01000285.1:0-102591 GCA_009869945.1 Mesaphorura yosii | reverse complement strand
ATTTTCCTCTGGTTACTTTAATGCAAAAACGCCGAATCAGAATTACATAGTTGAGAGTGAGACAAGGACCTTTGAATTCGAGAGTCAAACGAGATGTGATCATTTGAGATAAAGTACGTAGAATGAAAACAGCCAGCCAGCTGCAGAAGACAGTCAGGCTGGAAATCTTAATTAGATAATTGAATGATTTAATTTACAACAAGACACAGGATTTCTGGTGCAATCGTGAGTTCATTGGTCGAGTTCAGGTTCACGGTCACGATTGTGAACATACTTGAATACCACAATTATGTCGAATTTACTGGCAAAGGGCGAATTCCTGTCCTGATTACATTACATTAAAATTTTAGGCTTACATACGCAATAACAATGGCAATTAACTAAATTTCGTTCGGATTAGCGCTTTTTGTTACAGGTTACTAAATGCTAAATGCTTCTTGTATTGGTTGAGGCGTGAGCATGAAATGGCAGGCAGGGGTCAGGCGTTAAGCCGTAGCGAGTAGAATCTAATGACAGACGCGGCCAATCTCTCCAGTCTGACGACGACCGTCTTCCGGAACCGGAACGGTGGCCGAGAGTGCAATGTTGCGGTCTGTCTTTGTCAGTGGCGTGTCGACCGACGCAGCGACTCGATCACGGACATCGATGCCCATCTGCTCAATCATCTTGGCCTCGTTCTTGTTCTCAATCTCCGTCTCCAGGCGGATCAGGAAACCGTTCAGCATCTTCAGAGCCTTCCTACAACGACATGCGACAAAATGGGCAATGATGGCAATGAAACGAATTTTGATGACTGACAGGGGCTGATTTGCCTTACTTTGTCTGTGCCAGCTTGTTGGTCAGCGCCTTTGTCGACGCCCGAAGCTGTAGGAGCTCCTGAGTCAGGCCGTATTGGGCGTCGTCACGAGTCAGCTCGACCCCGAAGCGATACGTGCGGTGTTCGAGACGAGTTTCCGCCAGTTTCATCTTAGTCGTCTTGTCCAGAAGCGCGTCTTCCAAATCCCGGATTTCCTTCTCCACTTTGCACATCTCCCGCAAGATCTTCTCTTTCTGATGGTACAAATCCCCGGTGCTCTTCATAATTTCGTGATAACGCCTCCGCATCATGAAGTCGGTCGCCTCGCGCTGTGCTTTTAGATCTGCGTACGTCTGGTCGATGGCGAGCAGCATCGCTTCACGAAGCTTGACGGAGTTGGCGAGCTCGCAGTCGGCACGAACTTTGTTGTAACACGACTGCTCTTCCCATGCTTGCGGAGTCATCATGTCTTTCGGGATGCGCAGTGGGTCGGGACGGAACGCAATTTCGGCTGACGTGTCACTCAAGTTCAGGAGATAGCGATCGATGTCGAGCGAAACGATCTTCTCGGAGAGGTCGCGAAGAATGTTTTGGCGAACTTCCTGCAGGCGAGCTGTTTGATGCCACGCTTCTTGGCCCTTCTTCTCGAGATTGTTGCGTGCCTCCTTGATTAAGCAGGTCTCCTGTGCAGATAAAGGTATGCTCACAATTAATCTGAGCCCCAATCGCCTGATGTTTGCTTATTTAGGTATTTCTCTTACCTTCGTCAATTCGATCTGAGCCTCGTCTTCAACGTAATCATTTCCACGGCGCTGCTCTCGAATGCTCATGATTTCATTGACGATGCCTATGTCGATCACCTTCACCTCCACCGCCTGCTCAACAGCCTCTTTCGCAGCATGAAGCTTTCTAATCTCCAAATCAATCGTGGCCACTGTCTGCTCGAGTGCGACGCGCCAGTTGTCAATTTCAGTGATGCTAGACAGACAAAGCACAGTAATCATGTAATCAGCTATCAAATTAGTACCTCGATTAATGGTCATTACCAATGCCAGGTGAACTTACCGCTCGCGAATCCGATTGTTGTTGCGGTACGTATCCCAGCGTGCTTGAATTCCCGACTCATTACGGACAGATCGGCTTTCATGACGAATCTGTGCGTGCAGAGATTGCGAAAATCAGCTTATCAGTGAAACATCTGGCTAATTATAAGCTGCACAGCACAAGCTTTAACTTACCCGAAGCGTATCTTCACGCTGATGTTCAGCCAAGTTGGAGAAACCCCATGTGAAGTGATCCCAGTCAGCTTTGCTCTTCTTTTCCGCAGGTTTCTCCAATCGGCAAGTGATTTTACCGAGCATGTTTACTGATTACGCACCGAAACTGAGACGAACAATAATGATTTGATGGGCAAAGATTTGCGCAAAATTAGGAATTCATAGCAGAGACAAAAAGCGATAGTTGTCTGCTTGGGATTCGTCGACTTCAACTTCAATCTCCTTCAGCGTCGCTTACAAGAAGAGAAAAGAAAGTGCCTCATGACACGGAATGAGAATCGATTTTTCGATCAAACTTCTTCAATCGTAATTTCACAATAGCAACAATCAGCACAGTTGACTCGAATAAATTATTCTTCAGTCAACTCTACAGCAACTCGAGTGACCTAAGTTCACACCTTCTGTCACTCTCTTATTGCTTGTCTTCATAGACGCTTGCAACGATAAAAAAAAGTCTCCACAAAAGAACAGGCATGACAAAAGTTTCCGTTGAGTTGACCAGTTGAGTTGAAAATTTCCCAAGTCCTTGACTACTGTTTATTATTTTGCCTCGTCTACACTTCACAATTCATTTAAAATCAAAGAAATTCGTGTCCAGCGATCTTGTCTTGGCCCAGTACGTCGTGCAGCTTTGTGGCCAGAGCGCCGTGATCTCGCCCTTATCATTCCCATACCACGACGCACATTTCTCCGTCCCCCAAATCGTGCTCTTCATGTCCTCGCGTATTTTGTCCATGCACGCCTTCTGCGCTTCCAGCCTCGTGTCAAACGTGTCCGCGTTCCGTCTCATCATCTCCTTAAGCACGTTGATCAAGAAAGTGACCTGGCACTCGATCATGAAGACGACCGAATTATGACCGAGCCCCGTGTTTGGCCCCAGCAGCATGAAAAGATTCGGTACGCCGTGTGACGTGATTCCGTAGAACGTTTGTGGTCCCTCTGCTTTGAACCGTTCAAATACATCGACTGAATTGCGGCCGAAGATCTGCATCGGGGCGAAGAAGTCTTGGACGAGGAATCCCGTGCAGAGAATGAGAACCTGCATTATATCGTCAGCTCGAGAATTAACCGCCTTTGATAGTGAATGAAATTTTGGACACTTACATCAATTTTCTGTGTTTTCCCATCTGCCGTCGTGATTGAGTAGTCGCCAGTCTCAACAATTTTGCTCGTGTGAACTTGCACGTGAGGCCGAGTCACTGCGGGGTAGTAATCGCTTGATTTCAGGATCCGTTTGCAGCCGATTTTGTAGTTGGGAGTCATAATTTCCTTCAGTGATGGGTCCTTGACAACTTTGGCCATATTTTGGAGGTTCTTTCTTTGAACTAAAAGAGAAGCACACGACCTTTACCGTTAATAGGTACGTCCCAACTCTAGGATGAGCCAATGTAAAAGACCCTCACCGAAAGAATTCAACCGGCTTCCCGCAGAAAACAGTGCGATGAACACGTCGTTAAAGAGAAATAGAAACGAACGGAAGATGATCATTAAGAATGGCAGGTAGTAAAACAGCGTCTGGATCCATTTCGGGTACTCAAACTGGATGCGTGGGTTGACGTAAGGCGCCTTGCGTTGGTAGACATGCAGCTCCTTCACCTGGTCAACGATGCTTGGAACGATTTGGATCGCACTCGCCCCACTCCCGATCACAGCCACGACTTTGCCTTCGAGGTCGACTTTTGGGTTCCATTCAGCTGAGTGGATGACGGGGCCTTTGAATGCGGAGTACTCTTTTGGATAGTGCGGAGCACGCAGAGCTCCGACGGCGCTGACTCTGTGATGGATTAGTAGGGAAGCGTGCTGATAAGATAACAAGACTCACTCCTCCTGTTTTTAAATTGCTTATTGCTTAACTTACACAATGTCAAATTGCTCTTCCGCTTCTTCGTTGTTGTTCTTCTCATCAATAACAACGACTCTCCATTTCTTAATCGGTTCATCCCACGTAAGCGATTTTACGGTGTGGTTGAACTGGGCTTTTGGGTACAGATTGTATTTCCGGGCTACGCTCCGCATGTACTCCCAAATTTCGGGCTGTGGGGAGTAATGCGTCGACCAGTCTGGACGGGAGGAGAGGACATGGAATGTAATTTGCAATGAAATGAAGTACTCCGAGCCATCACGAGAACGGCCACGTTTTTCTACTTACTTGGATTGGGCTCGAAAGAAAAGCTGTACAAATGACTTTGAATGTCACAGGCACAGCCAGGGTATGTATTTGCGTACCAAGTGCCGCCAACGTCTCCGCCAGACTCGTAGATTGAGAACGACGTGAGCCCAAGCTGCTTCTTGAGCTGAATGGCTGCGCAGAGACCGGAGAAGCTGAAAACAGGAGGAAGAATCTGAATGAGGGCACTGGTCAGCTTTATTTGCTGGATCTGGATACACAGAACACAAGGATTTTTGATGTACTACAACAGTTCAAACACTCACCCGGCTCCAATAATGCAGACGCGAGGCGTTGATCCGTCAGGATACGCTACTTTCGGCGACATTTTGTCTTATTTGTATTCTCACAGATGACAAGTCACTTTGCTGCCTGGTGGTCGATGAAGACTGGAAGACCGCAACCTGTACTTTGACGGGTAGTTGGACAGTTGGACCTTCTCTTTATATCCATTCAGTGAAAACGGAATAATTATAATTACGAGCTAAGCAAACTACAATAAGTTATTTACGGTGTACGAGAGTGTGGAACATTTCATAAGCAAAAGCACTTCATACTGCATTTTAGTTTCAGTTGAGTTCGTGTTCGTGTTCGTGACAGTCATTGCACACTCATAAACACATGATTAACTCGATACTCGATTCTGAGGTACTTGAGGCCAACTCAGACCACCACTCCAGTACATTTGTCAGTTAGCTTTACATTATCTTCAGGTATTTGCTGCCTGCCTGCGTCGCTTGTGTGGTGTACGAGCAAAATGGTAAATAGCAAAAGCTTCGCTCGCATTGCATTAACAGTTTAATAGAGATCCACTTACATAACAAAAATTAAAACTGGAATTCGAAGGACGAGCTCAAAGTTCAAAGAGTAGCCGCGTAACTTTGGTATCAATAACTTTTGCTCAAGTCTGCTTAGACTATAACCAACGTGATTTATCATATTAGATCATGAGATCATTGCATTGGCTGGAGGGTAGTAAATGTACACAAGACGTACATCACGATTTAAGCACATTCACGCAGTGTCAAGTGGAGTCACTGATACTATTTATTGAAAAATAGGGAATCGGACTGTTGTTGGACTCCAAAGTCCAAAGGTTTCATTTTTGGTCACGATCATTCCAAGTCCAAGTCAAGTTGGAGGTTGGATTTAATTTTTACAATATATTTGGCCATGTACACAGTGAAAGTAGTCAGCGTCAGCCATTCTCAGGCTATCTCAGACTATTAATTAACAAAGATAATTGCAAAATTAGATGACAGTTGGGATTTCTGATGCAAATTGTGAAATACTTGACACAAAGCATTGGCCTCGTCAGTGCGAATTCGCCTCAGCTCAGATGATTACGGGCCACGCCTCTTCTGCACTGGCCAGAACGCTACACGTGCCTGTCAAGGTCAAACGAAACATTCGAATCGTTCTCTGAAGTACAAAATCCAGGCACATCAAGTCGAAGTTATGCAAGGCAGTGGAAGGAAGCGTAAGCACCATGATTTTTGATTTGTTGTATAAAAATCACAGTCTTTTGATCATCACAAACACCTTTTGTCCCACAGTTTGTGTACAAACTGAGACATGACATTGTAAAACCACATTGCAAACTAAGAATAAGAACCACATTTATTTCGATGATTATTCAATTATTCTATCAACAGAATCCGTCCCTGGCGCGTCCACTGTCATGAGCCAATTATTACCAAACACGTACTCAATTGTAGTCCTCGTATTAAGCGGCAGCGGCAGATTCCTCCTTGCGTGTCCGATACCAGGCAATTTAAAGACAGGAATGTGCGCCAAGCTAGCAGCAAACCGTTGAAGGACGAAATTATTAAGATTCTCGTCGCCTGATCCAATAAAGTCGCCGAGGAGGACACCGCTCGCGTTTACAAACACTCCAGCCTGCGTGAGGTGATCCAAGGTCCTCTCCGTCCTGTACGGAGCTTCTCCAGTGTCCTCCAGAAGCACGAGTTTGCCGGTAGTCTCGATTTCCCATGCCGTGCCAATGCTGCCTTGGACTAGAATGAGGTTACCGCCTACGACGCTGGACGTCAGCGGATCGCTCCTGCAAAAGTTATTCATGCACTGCAGGCTGTACTGCAGCTCCCGCTTCCGGCCGTAGATAATGTCCCAGAGCCAGGCTTCCGAGTCAGCGTCCAGTCCGTTCGACGCCAGCTGAGACAGCATACCGCCATGCACCGTCGTGCTCCAGCCATACCTTTTGATCATGTAAGTGTTCAAGACGGTGATATCGCTGAATCCGATGAATAGCTTCGGGGGGAGTTGAGCCGGGAGCCTTTCTTCCAGGTAAGGAATCAGTCGAGCCGCTCCTGACCCACCGCGAATGCACCAAACCACTGAACTATTATCAGTCAGGGCGTCGATGAGGTCGGAGGCACGGAATTCGTCGGTGTTTGAGTAGATTGGCTCAACGCCTGAGTAAATGTCCGGACGGAGTGAAGGGACCAACCCATTGGCGGTGACGTAGTTTCGAATGCGGGGAAGGTCTGCGTCCGAGGTCTTTCCTGAAGGGGCAATGACGTGCACGATTGAATTGGGCGGAACGCGCCCTTCCATGGACGATGGCGCTGCAGCTACTGGAGAGCTGGAAGACGAAGAGGTGGACGATACAAAGAAGAACGTTAAGATTATGAGCAAAGATGGCTTGAAATCACATAGTTCGAATGCCAGTGCTGAAGCCATGATGCTGTCGCTACAGGTTACGCCTAATAAAACCTCAACTTAACACCTGCGGATAAAATTAAGTTTCGAGAGCGCAAAATAGCTGATAACAACTCTCCATCTCAATGATGAGTGATGATTCAGTAACAAAAAATGAGCCAATGCGATGAGTTTATGAGGTTGAAGTTGTAGAAGAGGCTCAACTGACAAAGTTGAAACGTTGAGTGCCTCGCAGGCTCTGAACTGATCGAGCCCGAAAGCCTGAACTTTTCTCATTGGACCCATTTTAAGCCTAAAATTCGTTGGGCAAAATTGCTATTGCCTTTTATCCGCGAATAATTCAAACAATCGCCCTTGTACTTCGCCTGGTCGCGTCGTCATTTTCACTTCCATCTCGTAGAAATATGGCCAAGTAAACAGAAAACACAGATTCAATTGTTGAATCTACTCGCGAAATGAATGAATTTATTCTACATTTGCCCTGCAATCAGTTTGTATGCAACCCGCCATCAATCAACAGCGTCTCTCCAGTCGTCATTCCCGTGTACTCGGAGAGCATGACGAGGATCGTGTTTGCAACCTGCAGCTCGCTGGGGCTCCTCTTCATGGGGCATCGCGCCATGAACATTTTAGTCGCGTCCTCCAGATTCGTTTGGTGGCTCAGCAAGTCTTTGCCCATGTCTGTCAGCACCACGCCGGGGTTCACTGAATTCACTCGGATGTTGTGGGGTCCCAGTTCGAAGGCCATGCTTCGGGTGAGCATGTCGAGAGCAGCTTTGGCCAACGAGTACGGAACGCAGCCGTGTGCATACATTTTCGAGGCCTGAAGCGAAAACGAAGGATTTAAATCAGTCGGATTTACATCATACTTGTAAGCAGTTATCTTCGTTGACTTACGACTGATGACACGTTGACAATCGATCCACCTTTCCCACGGGCAATCATTTTTTTGGCAATCAGTTGGCTGACACTGACCACAGATTTCAGATTTGTCTGCACCGCTCTAAAATACAAACAGTGAAACTGTTGCCACTTCGAAACTCTGCGGTTGGCAATTATTTCACACATAAAATACTTACTGATCAATGGCTTCGGGCGCCATGTCCAAAAATGATCCGTAGATCATTACAGCTGCGTTGTTGACCAAATAGTCCACCGGCTCCAAGCCTTCCAACTTGCCCCGTGCACTAGCCCAATCTGAAAGATCGACGCAAATTGTATTTATTGACGGATTCTCGGATTTTAAAGTGTCCAGCGTGCTTTGAGTGCGTGAAACTGCAAAGACTTTGCATCCAAACTCATCCAGCCGCTTGCACAGCATGCGGCCGATACCTTCAAAGGAGACATGATATTTAATGCCAACACATATCAGTAAAAACGATCTAATTTCCACTTTTACCCCTGCCAGCCCCAGTAACAATTGCAGATTTGCCCTTGAAGGAATCTTCGAATTTTGCGGATGCTGAAGCCATTTTTGCAATGTTCGAAATGTTTAGTGCCCAGTGCTCAATTATTCAAACAAAAATCAAAGTCACTTCAGCTTCACAAAGCAATTTATTGTCATTTATATTTGAAGTTGAGCTGAAGAGTTTTAAGTTTAGTTACAATTTCCACTTTGTTACCGCTTTTATCTTATCAAATATCGCGAATATAGATGCATAAGCAATATAATAAACGGACCAGCTAACCTTGGAACTGAACACAAAACAGGTTTTGCAATCTAAACTATATAGTTAATTAGCACAACTCGAGGATGCTAATATTGAGAATGAAATCAAACGCTTCATTAAAAGGCTACGCTACGACGCTAATTACGTAAACTTTAACATATTAAGATGATATAAGTATAAACAGATCAGAATTCAGTTTGCTTCCGATGCCGGCTCCGTCTGCTTTCTGGCCAACGCCTGGATTTTTTTAAAGTCTTCGTCACCAACAATCGTAAACTCCCCGTTGCCCAGTTTAATTATAGGAGTGCCTGAATCAAAAATTAGTCACGTATCTTAACTGGCCCACTTTTGCTTCGCTTGGTTGTGCCGGAGAGGTAACCCGATTTCGGGCTGACTTACCTCCATTGCCATCAGCAGAGGGATTCTCCTTGTTTGGGTCTACAAACTTGTACGCGACTGGCACGAGCGCGTAAGCCACAATTGCTTTTCCAACCGAAAGCTCTAACTTTTCTCCCTTTTCATGAAAAGCGTGTTCGAGGTGCTTCCATTCTGCCTGTCTAAACTCTGCTTTCAAAGGATCCGGGTCGGTTCGTCCTGAAATGAAGAAACAGGAGCAAAGTAAAGTTAGTACAGCCTGTCAACGCCAATTGGGACGGACCGTAAAATTAGAACAAATGAGTAAATAGCACGCTGCCGCTGACCTTCAACGTTATCCAAGTGCTCTACCAGCGTCAACAAATCCTCTGGAGCGAAACGTCTGTGAACGTAATTCGCCCTTGCCGCAGCCTCCATATCCATCTTTTTCTTTGTACCATAAGCAGCCACGTCGAAGATCAACTTCTTACGTCTTTGCCTCAGCTCTGCCAAATCTTCTTTATCAAACTGCAATGGCATTTCAAATTCTTCGTCTCGTTCGCTCCATGCGAGCAATTCCTTCTCAAATCCATCACATCGCTCTACGAGCTCTTTCTGCTCCTGTGCAGCGGACTCTTCTGCTTCTTGCTGTTCAATCTTGATCTCATCCAAGAGGCTCTGGGCGTACTCCAGCCTGTGTTTAATTCTCAGTTTGAGGCGCTCCTTGAGCTGTCTTTTTAGCATTTCTTTCATTCCTGGGGTTTCGTAGTTCTTGCTGGCGCTGGCAGCAGCGTCGGAACGAGGGGTCTGGACTGGATTGGCTTCGATGGTACTGCCAGAATCACAATCAGGCCACCGGGGTTTAAGAACTGGTGAAGTACATTTGGTAGGGAGCGATGGTAGTGGATGGACAGTGTATTCACGTGGCGGTGGCGCCACCGACGAACTAACTGTGGGCTTGGCTGTCTTCTGCTTCTGCAATCGTTGGCCTTTATGTTCTCTACTTTGATGCACGAACGTATCGATTTTGTCATTGCCAGCTTTGCCGGAAGAAGTAGGATTATGAGCTCCTTCTGTGCTAATTTTGACTGCCGGTGGCGGCATACGATTGGTAGTTTGTGGACGTAATGCCTCCAATATAGGAGGCAGGGATCTTTGACCCGGCTTCGCAGGCAACAGCAGCGGGAGCCCATCTTCCTTCTTTTGTGGAACATAAGTCCTAGTCGCTGAAGTTTTGCAAGGTACCCGCCATGAAGTCGAGTCTTGTGCCAACCAGGAAGAGGTGGTTTTGATATTTTTCAAAGACAGATTTACTGACCGCTGGCCCTCATCCGCATCATGTCTGTCTTCTTCAGGTTCTGGGTTGATGGAAGTGGAATCAGGTCCGGATTTGTGAGATCCGCCGAACCCCGTAGCATAAACCAGCTTCGGCTTACTCTGTTGTTCTCTATGTAACGAGTCACGCTGCGATTTCGTAAGAAGGCGTTTACGTGTAGGAGAGACCGGTTCAGGGGCAGATTGTTGAGCCATCACCTCCTCCCGGCGTTGACCATCCACACATTTCCCTCTTGCCGCCTGTTCCACAGTCTCAAGTAACTTGTACGGGAGTTTCAGATCCTTCGTCCCAATCAACCATTTTTGAAGCTGCGCTGGACAGACATCTTGGTAGATTTTCTGACCCTTCTGGGCGTTAGGCTGAGGTTGGATTATAATTTGAGGGTGCTGGACCAGACTGGTTAACTAATACTAGATTAAAATAAAGATAAATTACTTACCCAGACTACTTCCTCCTTAAGAGCCTCCTTCTTATTAGACGACGCAGCTTGAGCATCCATTGCTGTTGTTGGACGCGGGTTGTCTCCTTCTAGTTCAGTAATTATTGGTGAATCCCACCCGTCTTCCACCACCAACGAACTCATCAGGCGAAATTCATCAGCCACCACAGCGCAGCAGGAGTCCACGTCTTTAAAACGGATTGCAACAATGGATAAACACGCTCTTCTCGGACTGCCGATTGCACTTACGAAATTTAACGGATTGAGTGTTGAGTCAGTTTAAAGTTTTGACCAGACGACTACGAAACGAAATGATACAAAACGATTTTGCGCTGCACACAAACGCTTTTGAGCGATTACATAATTCGAGTCCGTGTCGTTCCTTTCACCAAACCACGTTCACTTCCGGCAGCAGAACAAAGACTCCAGTCACATTTACAGATTCAATCTCAAGCAATAACAATTATTAATAATAAAGAGCCAATTCCCCGCTGTCCGTGCTCCATTCGTTTTCGTAAGCGATAAGGCAGCCTGATGCTTCCTGAAGCCACCAGTGATTTGAGTGCAGAACTCTGTCGCTGAGGCGCATGATAAATTGATCAAATTCAGCGACTCGTCTTCCGAGATCTTGCGCGATGGTGCTTTGAGATGAGGACGGCAACGCTGGCTCTTGTTTTTGTATTCTTGCAACCTGGCGTCTGGCAACGGTACGGCTCGAATCCCTTGCCCTTGTCGGTGCAGAGATCGCAAATAATTGCCGATGAAAACATGCCCAACTCAGCCAGATCCACGCAACGTAGGCACTGACATTTACATCCTGAATACTGCGTAGTAATTTATTGTGATCATCTCTCCTTTCTTGATGTTGGTCGCCTCCCGGATGTGGAGTTCACAGGTCGGTGAGTAAGACATCGTGCGGGAGGCATTCGGGACACATGAGTGACTGCACAAACTGGTCCGACGTGGCGTAGGGCGCACAAACGACTGGTAATTCTTTGAGTATCACAGTTCCAGGCTTGAACTTATGTGCAGCGACCCAATAACGCCCGTACTGATCATCTGCTCGGAGAAGGAGCGAACATGCAGACTTGTGCTCCTTCCAGTCTCTTTTCTGGTGAACTGGGGAGCAGTAATAGACGCTGGAACACGCCACGCACTGAAGGCTGCTTGGAATCTGGCACACTAGAGAAAGGCCGGTGCCAGTGTTTTTGTCGGACATTTTATGAAATTGTGGATTAAAAAACTAAAAATTAGTTAATTCGAGGCACTGAGAAGACTGAGCAAGAACTTTGCCTCGCGCAGGTTTAAACTCTCGATTTTCGCCAAACTCCAACCATCCATCGAAAGCTCAATAACGAAATTGATAAATGAAGTTATAACAGACGAAATGATGGCTTTATTTCAGGCCTCCAGACTTGCAGAATCGGATTACAATTACAATTACAATGCAATACAAGATTCGTACAACAGAGTTGTTTAGTTACGCAATTGCAGTTACGTATGCATACCATGCCTACCGCTCAGTAATTTACTAGTTTAAGTAATGTACAGTAATAAATTACATTTAACTCGACATGAACCTGGACCTAAAATTAGTATGCTAAAATGGCCAAACAGCCAATTAAATTAATTACCACTTAAGCTTTAATCCACCAAACTTAAATACACTTAAACTCAAGTAATTTTGAAGTCTTATGTAATCAGTAATCAATTCTTAATGCCTATGATGATGATGATGGTCGCGATGCGACCGATGCCACCGTCGTCAATAAATCTTCACGCCATTCCCACTACGGAGCTCGTCGAAAAATTTGTGGCGTAGCGCCTCGTCGAGAGTGATCCGCTCCTTCGGGTCGTAGTTTAGCATCTTGCCCATGAGGTCGAACAGGAGCCGCGTGTCGTCGTCGTTCGGGTTCTTCATGTAGCGGGAGAGCGGGTGGCAATTGGAACGGATGTACCGACCCGCCGAAGAGTGAGTGTCCCAAGCCAGGCGGCCGTCCGAGTGGAAGTACTTTGTGCGGGAACGCAGGGTTAATCTAGAAAAGCGAGACAGATTGATGGATGTATCACAAGCACAGCCAGAATAAATTAGCATCGCATTAGCTGATTGGCTCTGAAAACCTGACACTGACCTCTGTGGAAGTGGTCCCAGAATCCGCTCCATCATTGCCAAATGCTCTCGGTTATCATGGGTCTGGAAAAGCGTGTCGCCCATGTACAGCTCAAAGAGAATGCAGCCAATGCTCCACACGTCACAAGGCTGGTTCCACCCCAACTCTAGAATGACCTCCGGGGCACGGTAATGTCGGGTGCTGACGATTGTAGAATGATGTTCGTGGTCAAATGTCGCTGATCCGAAGTCGATGAGCTTGACGTTGACGTTTTTAAGTTGAAGAACGGGCCGATGTCGACGAGTGCTCCCGCGCCCTCCTCCGCTGCTGCTCCGACCGCCAGGGCTCGATTTCCTCTGCACTTGTTGAGTGGTCGTCGTGTCAGAATCCACAAACATTATGTTTTCCGGCTTCAGGTCAGTGTGAGTCAACTGGTGACGATGGAGAAACGAGACTGCGTAACAAAGTTGGAAAGCAATCTGCTTCACCTGCGGAAGCGGGTACGGCGTGTACCCATTCTGCTTCAGGAAATCAAAAACGCTGAGACCCAGCATCTCAAAACAGATGATAATGTGGCCATGATAGTCGAACCAGTCCAGCATCTTGACGCAGAGGTATTTTCCCTGCGGATCTTCTTGCAGTAGCTTCTTGAGCACGTTGATCTCCAGTTTGGCTGCTTCGTAGTATTTGTCAATGCTTTTAATGACCTTCAGCGCCATGATGACATCGCAGGAGAGGTCGTGCGCCGCCACCACTTTCCCGAACGTGCCTTCGCCGAGTGTGAAGAGAATCTTGTAGCGATTCAGCAGCGAATCTCCGTGCCGGTAAATAAGATGTCCTTCATCGTCGTCTCCACGGTACGGCGTTGGCGGTGAAGGAGTGTATCTTCGACGGCGGTGTGGCTCCGCTGATGTGCTCCTGCTCCGGCTGCGCGGAGACCTCGACCTCGATCGGCGGTAGTGTCCGTGGCGTCGACGTTCTCGATCTCGATCGCGTTCTCGTTCCCGTTCTCTTTCGTGGTCATGCTCGTGATGGTGAGGATGATGGTCTCGCTCTCGATCTCGAACCACATCTCGTTCCCTATCGCGATCCCGGCGGTCTTTCCGGCTCCGAGTCATCATTCCGTCGTATTCGTCGTCTTTTCTTCTTTTGCGCTGGTGGTAAGGACTCAAATCGTGCTGATGACGCCGCTTGTGGCCTCTGATCGACGGAGATCGGTTCCCGTGCCTGGGCATTTTGTCGGCGGCGGTTCCGTTGCCGTTCGTGACTCCGTTTCCGTTGGCGAGTGTTGCGTCGTCGGGGTGGTTGTCGTCAACTGATTTCTGTCGTCCGAGGGATTTCGTGCCTTCGTACCACCATCTGGTTAGAGTTCTTCTTAAATAATCCACTTTGATGATGAGATCGAGTTACCTGCCCTCGAACCCGTCCTCGTAATAAATTAGTTAATTTTAGTGCGTCTAAGAAGGCGAGTGCGGTCGTGGCTGTGACTGTGACTTGTGGGTGCGATGACTGCGATGCGATGCGAGTTGGCGTCTGAAAAATAAAATGCTCGCAATCAGTCTGCCCATCGAAATTCGGTTCGTGCCTCGGTCAAGGATTGAGCAACTGGATTCCGACTTGCCGGCGAGAAGGCGTGCGAGTGCACACGGCAAGATCGCGACTTTCTCATCTTCATCGCACACGCACTCTTCACATAGCCGCATCTTTCCCATCAGTTTTTATGCATAGATCTTGCGTCTCTTAATTGTTGCACTGCGAAGCGTCCGAGCTGCAGTTGACGGACCTGAAGAAGTGTAAGTTTAATAAGGAATTCGCATTCAAAAGGCAATTTGCCGGTCTGCGAAGAAAAAGCATGGGATTTCTCGTGCTAATTTGCCAGATTTGCATGAACAAGTCCCGTCGCTCATCACAATAGCAATCAATTATTCACGTCAAATTGTCATCAGCTTAATTATTGTCATTGTCTGAATTGCCTAGCGTATGTGTATTGTTCATGTGGGTGTGGGATGAATTTGTGGCACATCTGACGATTCACTCTCTCATAATGTCACAATTGTGACATTACATTTGTAAAGACAGTAAGGAACGCTGGATTTCGTCAGTTTTCCAGTGCATCCATTGGAATTCAGTTCTAAACATCTTGTCTGCATTCGAATTGTGAAGATCACGTATTATTCGCGTAGTTTGATTGGCATTTGGTGGCACAAACTGTCTCAAGTAACCTGTCTCATCTTTAAGTACTTTACGTAGGGTTTCTGTAAATTTCCAATGCCGGTCGTCGCTAAATTGACGTTCCGTAATCGTTTGAAGAGTTCATGATCAAGGTTGAGTTGAGATGAACAAGATCAGGCAAGATAAACGATATAAGCAAGAGTCAAACAGGAGAAAGCTTGCGGATCAGGATCAAAGGTCCAGGTCGGCGAGATTCGAGATATTTGACATGAATTAAATGAAGATGAACAAGAAAACAAGATTCTTTGTATAATACGAGAGTTAAACAGTCGAGCGAGCCGAGTCGACGCTGATTCAAGACTTGGTATTCACCTTTTGGAGGAAGGAAAGCTTCATTTCTCCCAGAATTGATCTTTAAACTTTAAAAATGATGCAGGAAACGAATCCAACCCTCAAATTCGGATTTGTGACCAAGAAACGACGACAATACTTGGCGGCCATTGTCGGTAAGAGGCTCTGTGCCGTGCTTAATGTGATTCAAGAATTTAACTTTACTTTCACTGCCGTTAGCATCCATTGGATTCTTCGGTATGTGCACGGTCGTCGCCTGGTCTTCGCCGGCGCTCCCAAAACTATCTATGGACCCACAGTTTAATTTGACGGGCGAGCAAAAATCGTGGCTGGCAGCGTTCGTTCCTGTAAGTGATTAGAAAAATCTTGGAATCGTAACTGTGACTCTGTTGTCGAAAAACTAAAACCAACCTTGCTTCAATTTTGTCTTTGCCCGTAGCTTGGCGCAATGTTTGGTGGTCCGCTCGGTGGCTACGGAATCGAACGGTACGGCCGACAACGCACGCTTTTAATGTGTGCGCTCCCATTCACGATGGGCTGGATCATGGTGGCGCTAGCACACTCGACGATGATGATGAATTTCGGGCGCTTTCTGACGGGTAAGAAAAACTGAGAGCCCTGACCGATTTTGCCACTTTCTAGCAGCAGCTAATCATTTGGAGAACTCTATTCTACCTGCATTCAGGCATTTGCTGCGGAGTTGTCACGCTCGTCGTTCCAATTTACGTGAGCGAGTTCACGGAAGAAACCATTCGGGGTCTCGCCAGCTCTTCGATGGCGGTGTTGGGCGCTTCGGGTTTGCTGGTAACGTAAGTTTGCATGCAACGTGACTGACCTTGACTTATTGACATTTTTAACGACTTTGGCTCAGGCTGGCTGTACTTTTATGCACAGGAACGTGATTGGCACATTCGTCTCATGGCAGGCACTCACCTTTCTCGGTGCCATCGTTCCAGTTGTCTACGCCGCGGGTCTGTTCTACCTTCCCGAGTCCCCAGTTTACCTGCTCTCGAAGAGGAAGAAGAAACGGGCGACACGCGCTCTAATGTGGTTTCGAGGCACCGAGTACAAAGACCAAGTCGAACCCGAGCTCGTTCTGATGCGAGCCGCATGCGCATGCACATTGGACAAGAAGGCACCACGCTCACGCCCACGCCGCCTGAAGCTCGCGGAGTACTTGGCGCCCGACATCTTGAAAGCCACGAGCGTCTGCATGGTGCTGATGTTCCTCCAGCAATTTTCAGGGATAAACGCCGTCGTATTTTACGCGGTCACAATTTTTCAGGCTGCAGCCAGCGCCGACGGCGAAGGCGATGCAGAAGTCGGATCAGAAAGCGTAAGCCCGAATCTGGCGTCCATCATCGTCAGCACCGTTTTCGTAATCGGCGTGCTCCTATTTACGTTCCTGGTCGAGAGAATCGGGCGCCGACCTCTACTCCTTCTTTCTGAGGGCATGACCGCCATTTCTCTGAGCTGCATCGGTTACTTTTTCTATGCCAAGGCGCGAGCAGACCCGATCGTGCCGTTTATCAGCTGGCTCCCGCTTGTGAGCCTGGTCGTCTTTGCAATCGCGTTCAATATTGGCTATGGTCCTCTGCCGTGGCTGCTGATGGCCGAACTCATCCCGCCGCAAGTGAAGGGGCTCACGTCGAGCGCCGCGACGGCGTTCAACTGGGCGCTGGCGTTCGCCGTGACGAAATTGTTCCAGGACATGAACACCGCGCTGGGCCCGCATGGAACTTACTGGCTGTTTGCGGGTGTGTCGGCATTCGGCATCCTCTTCACATACTTGTGCCTCCCAGAGACGAGAGGCAAGAGACTGGAGGACATTCAGCAGTTTTTCAGGAGTGCGGGCGCCGCCGCCGGCGAAAGGAAGGTCACAACTCCTGTTTGAAGGCTCCACTCCAATTTATTGTATTTCCACCCGCCAGCACTTAAAAACTAAGTTTTTAAGTAAAATTGGACATTAATTCACTTTTAGGGTGTATTTAACTTGTTGACAAGTGACCTTTTATTCCTCAATTAATTAATTACGATAAAATCACATTAAAAACTCGATTCATAAATCCAAACCAAGTTGAACATTTAAGATGACGTCTTAAAAGTGTGTACGCTAAGGCAAAAGCTCCAAATGGCTTGCTTGTTGCTTGCTCGTAAGTCTAACGCCAATTAAATGTCTTCTTTTTCTACATCTTGAACGAAACCCTACAAAGATGAAGTAGTCAAGTGGAAGTTCAAGATACGTCGTTTAACTTTAGACTCACTTGATTTTCGTGTCCTTCCCGCCCCGGAACCTGGAGCCTCGTGCTCGGGTCTGGGAATCCAGGCTCTGGCACCCCAAACACGGGCGCTGGCTGGTGCCGTCTCACGACGACGTTGTTTACTGCCCCTCGTTCGTCGTCGGAGTCATAGTCGTTCTCCCGGCCCCTCCTCGGGTCGTTCCTTCCATTCGCATTATGGCGCTCATCGCTCGACGCACCACCAGCGCGAGCACCACCGCCTGCCTCAGAATTCATGGCGGAGACGGTCGAGCCCATTCGGCTCTGGCTCTTGCGCATGTTGATCTGCGACTTGCGATTATTGAGCGCATTGTAAATACTCCGGGTCTTGGACGGCTTCTGCTTCTCTCCGCCGACAGTGCCCAAAATGGTCGACTGGCGATTTTGTTCTGTGAAAAGACATCGACGAAGGTACAGTCAAAACACTGAAATTACTGTTATTAAATTTTTTCTCAAAAGGTGGCCGTACCCAAATTCCGTATCACATTCGGATTACTGAAGTTTTTCTCAAATCTCTCGTCGAGGTTCTCATAGTTCTTATTTTCATGCATGATCGTACGTCGCTGGAGCTGGGCGATGGACATCCGGTTCTTTTCCTGCGTCGGGCGCCGCTTGTTCTTCTTGGCGTCCTTCGCAGCGGCTTCCTCTGCGCACGTGTAAGCGATGACGCAAAATTACATACTGACTGGAATTTTCTTCAGTAAAGTACAGGAAACTCACCTTCGAGTGACTTCATTTTCTGCACCGCCTTAATAAGTCCAATTCCGTCCTTCGCCACGGCCGCCTGTTTTTTGATGGTGTCGATGTCCTGCTGCTTGCGGCAGGGTTTCGTAAAGTTCAAGTACGTCGACGTCAGAATGTGTGAAAGCGTGCCAAACCGGTGAAAGAGCATCGCCACGAACTGTATGAAGAGAATAATGGCGAAGAACAGCACAAACACGAATCCAATCGGCTCCAGGTCGAGGTCGTTATCTCCCAGCGGCCACTTGACGCTCACGCTCTCCTTCTGCAGGGTCAGGAAGAAGATGAGGAGCACAAACATGCCGTTGGCGAGGAAGAAGTAGAAGACGGACGCATTTCGAAGGGCGAGCAGGGCATCGGCCGCGTCCTTCTCCTTCTTCTTGTCTGCGTCGAGTGGAAAGAGGTACTTTTCAATCAGCTCGTTCCAGAAGACGATCTCCTCTTCGTGGAGGTTGTCAATCTTCCGGCGGAGGAGGCACGGGTCAGTGAGCCAGTACAGATTCTTCGTGTCATCGTGTGAGGATTTTCTGAAGCCTGGCGACTGTGGCGGGTTGTTGGTCGGCACGGGCACTGTGATGGACTGAAAGTCGACCTTCGTCTCGTCCTCCTCTTCTTCAGTGATCGACGCAGCGCTGAATTGTACTGTCTTCCTTGGCAGTGTTGAATGGTGCGAAGGCGAAGGAGGCACCGGGCCTGCTGAATCCGACCCAATCTTCTTTTCTATCGCGTCCAGTTTCTTCGCCACGTCCTCCAGCGTCGCTGCGATCCGTACCGATTCCTCCTTTTCATGCGTGCAGCACATTAGCTTGAACAACCCGGCGCACCCAAACTCCATCGAGCCCTGAGTATTGCTTTTACTGTCCCGCAGGAAGCCAAGAATGCCCCCCGCCTCCTTCTTCGTCTTGAGCTCCTCGAGCTCTTTCGCCTCCGCCTCGAGCTCAGCCTTCGACTTGATTTTCGGCCCTTCTCGCGTCCCCCACGACACGTTGTTAAGGTTGAAGACTGAGAAGATGATAAGCAGGAGGTACATGGACGGGATCGTGATGTAGTAAACTATGCCGTGGATCAGGCAGTCGAATTCGAGTGGGTGCAGAATCGCTGCGAAGATGAAACTCCCGGCGATGATGAGCAAGAAAAGCGACGACGGGGCAAGGATTCCTTCCTTGCTCACCTGCACGGCGATTCCGACGAGGACGCCGACCATCAGGAGCGCGTACATGACTGATAAGACTTGGGCTACCTTCAGCTGCATATCATTCTTGCAAAAGTAGCAGACAATCGCAAAACCAACGATCGGGGCGAGGTTTAGGGCAAAGCTGAGCCAGTCGCTAAGCTCGAAGAGTGTGATACAGGCGCCAGTGAGCATCAGGAAAATCGTCCCCGGGCCGAGAATGGTGCCGACCATGAGCAGCATCTGGTATGCAATGTAGAAGATCGAAATGTCGGGGTTGACTCGGATCGTTTTTCGGTAGTCGGTCAGCAAATCCATAATGTTGGCCGTAGTGCTGGGCACCCACCGACGGCGTTGGTTGTAGAATTCGTTAAAGTCCTCAGGCGCGTGTGTGTACGCATCGGATGCGGCAGAGTAGTCGACTCTGTAGCCCTGCTGCACGAGCAGTGTGCACAGCCACCGATCTTCGCCCTGATCGTACTGCACGTAGTGGCGTGGCTCCGTCGAGATGGTCGTGTACCGTCCCATGACGGCGTCGTTCATGAGCGCCCGGCCCCGAAACAACGAGAAGCAGCCGGGCGAGCAGAGGACGCAGCCAATCATGTGCTCCGTCGCCTTCTGCAGCCAATGCCCTGTCGCGTATTCGAATTTCTGGTACCAAACCATTGGACCACCGCCTGTCGGGTGAATTCGGCCGCACGCCGCCCCCAACTTCTCATTTTTCTTCATCAAATCGACAAGCAGCTCGACGGACCGTGGCTGGAAGTCGACGTCGCCGTCCAGCGCGAGGAGAAAAGTGTGGGCGGCAATGACTTCCTTCCGCTCGGTCCTGATGGGCTTCTCCATGAGCTGGAAGCCGAGGAGGTAGTACATGTACATGCACTGGCTCCACCGCTTCTTGTGCCTGATCTTGGCCTTGTCCTTCAGGTGAGCGATCATCTTCGTCTTGCCCGGCAGAGTCCAGACGAGCCGCCCGCCGTACGGCGTCGGGAACTTTTGTGGAGGACGGATGCTGATGAAGCCTTCATGAATGTGCAGCGCGGCCTCGTCAACGACGCTTACGAACGTCTTCACGAAATCGTTCAGGATCATTGGCGAATTGGGATCGTTTGGGTCTTTCAGCTGGAAGGCGTCGTCGAAGAAAATGTGGGCTGCAAAGGAAACGCGGAGAAATTAATTTTAATCCTTAAGCTTGGAATTTTTCTTGCAACTTACTTTCGTACTCGTAGTACCCAATTTCGTACATGTCCATCTCAAAGTGCTGGACAGCATTTCGACGTGCACACTGATCTTCGTCCATGCGATAAATGCTCTTCATGATCTCAATCATTTCCTCCTGAAAGCCAAATTCATTTGTCCCTTCGTTAACAATGGCGAGATAAAATTAAGAAATACTTACCCTCGTCTCGTGCCACATCGTCGCACACGCTTTAATCCGTGGAATATTGTCCGGGATATCAAAGCTGCCTTCCGTCGACGTTTCTTGCTCCACGTTTCCATTCGCTGCGGCGGCGGCCTTCTTCGCCTTTCGAGCCGCAGACGAGCTGTCGTCTTGGTCAAGGAGACCGTGTTTTCTTCGATTAAGCGCCAGCGACTGGTCGACGAGGAAGGCGTTGTACATCGGAGTGATGAAAATCCGTTCTGTCCGAGCCAGGCGCTCTCGCTTCGGCAGCCAAATGTGCACCGTCACCCAGATTTGAGACAGAAGCCAGAAAATAAGCACCCAAACATGCTAAAAGATTACAAAAAAATAAAAATTGAAAAATGGGGGTTTCTCGCGGAAATTAGTTTAGCGCCATTTAGAATAATGATTATTTTGCGGTTACATGCTTCGAAAATGCTTTTCCTTTGCCTTCTGGAACTGCAAACTGCAGATTTCCGTAGAAAGGGCTATTCAAGAAGCAGGTGTCATCGCCCTGGAGTAGAAATAGCGTCAAGACCGTCACGGGCACCGTCAGCGTGAGTGGAATCGCGAAACTGAATTGCTGGATGCAGATTTTACAGGCGTACTTCGCAGAAATGTAGCACAGAGCGCCGGCAAGGACGTGATAGAAGAGCGGGTGCTGAAATTGAAAAGGTCAAAGGTCGTGTCATGCTGTGTACATGTAAATTAGGCGACTTGGGCAGTGACTGGCGTGGCTTACCGTCCACACAAACGATCCATTCGTGTCACCAAGATCGAGCTGAAAGTCGAATCCGTCTTCTCCGCTCCCCAGCGTCGAATTCGACCTGAACGCAAACGCATCGCCCAGCTTGCTGAAGAGGTTCCCGACATCGCCTCCGTTGATCTTGTGCGCAATCATCATGACGAGGAAGAAGATGAAAATTTTCCAGACCGAGATGGCCAAGTAGGTTTTGTACCCGGATTTGCTCAGCTTCTGTTTCAGGGCAGCGATCCGGCAAATAAAAGGGAAGGGCGAGTTCTTGGACGTGTAATTCTGCCACCAGCCACAGGAAATGAGGAGCACAGCGATCGGAAGAAGCCATAGGTTCTTGGCGGAGCGTTCGGGAAAGACAGCCCAGAGGAAGAGGCCCGTGAATTGGAGGACGATGGCCGCAATGTCTAAGCCGCGGTAGACATTCATGCTGGAGCCGCTGAAGCCAGACAGGAACGCTGGAAGGGAAAAAAACCTAATGCGTTAGTAAACTATTTGTTGGCGAGGTCGAAGGTCCACTTGACTTACATAAAATGGCCGGCACCAAGCAGACTGTCGTCGTAATAATCGCTCCTTTGACTGCGTCCAACGCCGGCAGGCACACGTACACAAAAAGGCCAAGTCCAAACGTGTGCAAGGTTTCCGCCCCGAAAGGCAGCAAAAACTGAAACAGGCTCGGGTTTTCCTGCCCTTTGAAAATGCAGAAGCGGAGCGATCTGAAGAATGTAAACAGTTCGGGCATGATGAATGCAAAGAAAATGGTCCACGTCCAGTAAATCTTTTCCTCCTCAGAAACGGGTAGGGCCAGGCCGTCCAGGTCAAAGTCGATCAGGTCAGCATCGGGCCCGGTAGGAATTGTGGTGTTGCAGAAGGACATTGTGGACTCCCGCCCGATCCTCGAAGTCATGATGAGCAGCGACAGTTTGGAGATGACGGCACAGCCCAGAACCAGCCCGAAAGTTATTAGGTACGCGAGGACTTTGAGCGTCTTGATTGTGACCATGTAACATGTCGACTCGTCGTACGACCCGTTGTCGTCGTCCGACAGCGGAGACTGGAAGAGGTCCCACCTCGCGGTCGCGCTGCACATGAAAAAAAAAATATAAAAAACCGCGATTTTTCGATTTTCTTCATGCATTTCTACAAATACAAGAATTGTCTTGCTAATTAACTTACTAAGAAAGGTCGTCATCGGGAAGATTGGCGTTTTCATCCTTGTCCAGGCCCATCGACGTCGAATTTTCGGGCTCCATTGGTTAGGAATTCCTGTCGTTTCTCAGTCTCAGGCACACTCGACGCTTACGGCTTAATCTTCCTCTCACATCGCCACCAGCAATCAACCCGGCGCTCCAGCCTTGAATAGCACTTTGATTAATGGCCGCGTGTCCGTGTCACCCAGCATTTTGTTAAACACGAACTTAACTTGATTGCTGATAAGCGCCAGTGCCTTGTTTTGATTGACGGCAGGGCAAGAATTTGGCCTGACGGATTTAGCTAGGCCGGGACAGTGAACAGTTAAGCGGCTGCGCGGAACATTGCTGACTTCAGTTCCTCAATTCATGTTAAATCGCACTGGAACTGGTGGCTCAAGTGCTTTGGATCCCTGATAAGCGCGACTGTGAGTGCAAATTACGAAATGCGAGTTTGGCGTTTGGGTTGTGGAATGTGACTGTGTACACAAGCCATAAATAAATTACCTGCCAGCTGAGTGAAGTCACTGATAAACGTAGAGCACTGAAAATTGAAGTGGTCCAACGTGCCAAAATTCCGCAGAATCCGCGGAGCCTGCATGTAGTCTTTCATAATGTAATCAAATCCAAATCCCACTGCGGTTGCGGCTGGTTTAAATGTCAGTTTTTCGGAGGCTTGATGAGTCAGCGTCTCAATACTCAACTAATCTATTTACTTCATTATTTCGTGCAATCAATCAAAGATGAGGTCATGTCCTCATTCATTGGGTTCATTCATTACATAATTGTCATCACCATCATCGGTAATTAATTGTTCGTGGCATGTGGAAAATTTCATTTATTGTCATTCTCGTCAATTGCATTGTCCAGTTCCAGCGAATACAAATATGTGACTGTGACGAGTATGATCTCGTCGACAAAATTCAGCCTTCACGCCCATCCTGCGCTGTGTCTCACGTCTCTTGTCGGTTCACGTCATAGTCTCATGCGATGTGCGAAATAAGCGAAGTCAAGTGCGAACTATTATTGAAAAAATTAAGAATCATCTCGAGTTCTGAATGTACGTAGTGCACAATGCTAAAAATCTTTAATTACCTTGTTGATATTCTGCATTGGTATTCTTACTCTTACTGCGTCATTAACTAACAAAAGTTACAGCATGGTACAACTTTCTTGCATAACAGAAGACTTGCAAGCCTCGTTACTCGTATATCTTCATCATTAATAGCTCGACCTTCTTGTGGTTCACATCTGTCTTTAACTGCTTTGAGTCTGTTCATTGAAAAGAAGACGCCATGATTTTGCTTAGGCTTCCAAAGATCTCGCCATTTTTAACGGTTACATTCGCATTGTCGCTGATTTCCTTGATATCAGCGCAGTCGAACGCGACTCCAACGCTCTGCCAGCTCGTCACTCCAAAAACGGTGGACCAGCTGTCTGGAAACAACACACGCGTCTACATCAACAATTTCTCAAGCAACAAATGTCTTCGTGTGGCCAATTTGGGCCTGGTGTCAAACAGTAAAATCTTCTTGGACGAGTGTTCGTGGTGGTAAGTAAAAAAACAGACTTTAGCCTGCAACCTGCACGCTGGAATTTGTTCGAATTCACGACCTGATTCTTTTTCTGCATCGAAAACAGGCGAAATGTGTCCTCCGACCAAACTTACCTGCTCCGCCAGCCGAGCGCGCAGGTCCGCGACGGGTTCACGTTGACAATTCCCACCGGACTTCGTAGCGAGACAAATTGTGCCACGATCAAGGACGGAGGCCTGAGCACAGAAGTGTGTCGGACGTCGAGCTTGGACCAGCTTTGGAAGTTTAAGCCTGTTCGGGGTTCGGGCTCCGATTCCCAGTTTCTGATTCAGCAGGTCTCATCAATGAAGTGCCTTCTTCCCAAAACGCCGGTAACAACCTCAGGAATCAAACTCGTGCCCTGCAATTCCTATCAAACGGAGCAGATTTGGAAGATATGTCGAGTTACTGTAAAGTACTAAAGAATAAAGCGTAGATGTTAGAAATTGTCAGGATTTTATGGGTGTGCAAACCCAAACAATGAAAAGCATCGAACAAATCTAAACTTGCCTCGTGCGTCATCCCTCGGCTGAAACGTGCATTACTTGAGCTCATAAGAAGCCAAAGCGCGTAAGAAGAATAGCGTATGTGTTTACTGCCCGTTTTTTCTTCGCACTTTACCAGCAGTGCAGTTTTTCCCTCCAAGTCGGCGTTTACTACTAGTTTACTGCTCGGTCAATCTTCTATTGAATTTGCGTTCAGTTTATCAGCGATAGCGAATTCCTGATTATACTGATTAGAGATTTGGTAGCCGGTTTGCCGAGTAATTAGTGCAATTAGCGCTTGGTGTTAGACATTTGCTTGAAGCGACGGTTTTACTGATGCAATAACTGAAGCTTGGCATTTATTTGACAATTCGACGATGTCTTCACAAGTGGCAATGCCGATGGACACATCCACCGTAAGTTTATTCTAAAATTAGTTAATCAGTTGCAAATGTGTGACAAACCCGGGTATAATTCATTTAAACGACAAATTAATTAACTGAACTGATGGCACTGCTTTCTTCTTGGCCTTTGTTATAAACAGGGCAGTAGCGCGGCAGCCGGTGACATGGACGGTTTTAAAAGCTTGATTGATAACGAAGTTGACGCAAAACCAAATACTGACGATTCTTCAGAGGGAGGAGACGAACCAGTGGCCAGTACAAAAGTTGTGGAAGTAGGCAACCCCGAAAAGCACGTGAATAGCAACGGACACGGCCCTGTGAAGAAAGTGTCTCCTGAAATTGAAAACCTGGAAAAGTCCTCAGCGGTAAAAGAGCAGGTTCAGAAGACAGCGGTTGTTGAAGAGCAGAAGCAGAAAAAAGAGGAAGCCAAACCAAAAGAAGATGACACTCCTAAGGGAGATGAGGAAGAGAGCAAGGTTAAAGAAGTCAAGAAAAGTGACACGGGCGAAGATGAGCTTGATGAAACGGATGGCAGTCGACCAAAGGACGAGGAAGCGGAAGCCGAGCCAGCTCTGGTAAAGGAACCAGTTGAAGAAAAGAAACCTAAAGAAAAATCGCCCAAGAAGCCGAAAGTCGTTAAGGAGCCAGCCAAGACGCCTTCGACATCCCGTGCAAAGAAGCCCCGAGTGAGCAATAACGCAACAATTGGCGAACTGGACACACCCGTCGCAGAACAAGTAAAGTCTGATGGATTACGCCGCGAACGTAAGCAAGTCGAGCGGTTTGTTGCGGTAGCTCCAGTCCGTGAAGCCAAGACCCCTGGAGTTGTGGTGGAAGGAAGGGGAACAAAATTGGGTGATATTGAATACACCGCTGCCGCGATTAACGTATGTGTTGACATTAATGTGGAAAAAAAACGGTTATGTTAAAAATTTAACTTCTAATTCTAATTTATTCCTTGTCTAACAAACAGAGCACGAAGACGGCAAATTTATCCTCACTGCATCGCATCTGTTTCTCACGAAAAGGCACTACACATGAAATTAAAAAGAACCTGAAGAACTTTTCCGGCTTTCCATTTGAAGCAGGATCGAAAGAATACATTTCGAGAAAGAATTCCATGTCCAAGTAAGGGAATGCTAATTAATTATTAGATATTGACAGCTCAGGACAACTAAAATTAGCGATTTAACTTCTTGTTTAGATGGAATGTCAAAGTGCTCGGTGAAGTCTGCTCCGTGCTTGGTGTCAAGAGGCCAGGAACTCGAGATCTCATGGTGGAGGCGATTCTGGAGTTTTGCTTGAAGCCGGATGAAGCCCATGTTGACAGGAAGACACCGTCAAGCGGTGGTAAGAGAAAGTCGGGGGTTTCGACAAGCAGGAAAAGTAAATCAGCATCACCAGCAAAGAAAGGCAGGAAGTCAAAGGAGTCGCCAAAGCCAAAATCCAAAGGCAAAGCAAAGGCTGTTAAGCGCAAGAAGATCAGCGACGACGAGGACGCAGAGCCAGAGGACTCGCATCATGATGAGAGTGAGCCAGAGGAGAAAGACAGCGACGAAGAGGTTGCTGTCGCCCCACCGAAGAAAAAGAAGAAGATTGAAAAAGTAGAAAAGGCATTGCCTCCAAAGAAAAGTGGAAGTCGGGCTCTTCCTTCGCGAGGCGCGTCGTCTGGAAAGAAATACACATTCGACGTAAGAATTAACACTCTTTTAAGTGTTGCACTTAATTCTAATTCTAAAATGCAAGATTATTTTTCAGGAGGATGAACCAGAAGTTGAGGAGGATGAATTCGGATATGAAAGCGATTCAGATAAAAAGAAGCCGAAGTCAAAGTCGCCCAAGAAAAGAAGCCATGAACAGCCGCAGAAGAAAAGGCCAACTTTAGATTCAGACTTTGAGCAGGAACTGCAGGAAGACGAGGATGCTGATAGCGAGACAGAAAAGAAAAAACCTCAGAAAAGCCTCTCGAAACCGGACAAGAAAGTTGAAAAGAAACCTGAGAAGGAGAAGCCAAAATCCAGCAGCCAGAAAGAGAAGTCACACAAAGCGTCTTCATTCAAGCCTCCAAAGAAAGTTAAGAAAGCAGCTGAGGACGACGAAGAGAAAGATGAAGACGCAGATGCCGAAGAAGCCGGTGACGATAAGGAAAAGGAGGAGACAGCTCACTCTTCTGAAGACGAGGCCCCAAAGGAGAAAGCGAAGGCATTGCCAGAGTCCGATGGCGAAGAAGAGGCTATCAAAGAGCCCGGCTTTCCAAGCGTAAGTTGTGGATTACGGTCACGAGCCAAAAAAATTAATTACTGGCGCTCGCGCTGACTATTTTTTGATTCTTTTTTATTGTGGCCGTGGTGGACAGGATTCCGAACTTCGTAAAGTCGTGGCCGAGACGGTGAAATCCTCCGACTTGAAGACGGTTACGATGAAGATGATGCTCCAGACGATTTATTCCAAGTTTGCCGACGTGGACTTGACACCCAAGAAAGAGTTTATCAAGGCCGCGGTGAAAGATGTAAATCATATATAATTTATACCTTAATCGGTACAAAAGTTCATAATGCAATTGGACTCTTAAATTAAAATTCGAATCTCTTATAATTTTTCCAGCTTCTCTAAATCCGGCATCTCATCTCTCTGCGTTCAATTTTGGTTTCTCGGTTAGCTTCATGAACTTTGAAATTTGGAATGGAATTCTTCACAAATTCGGACTCTCCTCCGACCGGGAGGAGGATAATCTTAGAAAAGAAAAGAAAATGGAACTCCAAAACTAAACCAAAACACAAATTGAATTCTGAGTTCATGCTTACATATTAATTGTAGAGTAAGTCAGAGGTCAGAATTCACAGTTCAGACGTGTAATTTCAGACATTCATCTTATCTGTTAGTTTTCCTTTCACTCTCAACTTATTACTCGTTCTTATCTTTAAACTTTAGACTATTCAGTATTTAGAATTTTCAGTAAATTCGTTAGTTGTCTGTCCTCGTTCTCTATTTCCAGTTTCTTTGCTATCTTCGTCGTCGTCGTCATTCGTTGTCTTACAGTACAAAATTGTAAAAAGAAGTTGTGTCATCGTCGTGTGTCAATAAAATGGTTTTAATTTGATGTTTTAAGGATTTGATAAGATTGAAATTGAAGATTCTTCACTGAGCTTGAGGATGTATTTTCTTCATCTCATCCGCGTGGCTTGGTCGAAGACGCGGGCTTTGAGCATCCTCTGTCGAGTGAGGCTCACATCAGAGCCAGCACGGCCATGCATTAAAAGAAGGGAAACAGCTTGAGCGGAAAGCATTGCGGCGTGCTGTCGGCTTATGGCTTACGGGATTTTGCTTTCAGTATTCGTTCATGTATCGTGCGTGCTAGACAACGTGTTAGGTTCGTTAAATCTAATTTCCTAATTAAACTACTGGTTCAGCGCTGATCCTTCAGTAGATCGGGGATTATCTCGACCAGGAATCATGGTAAGTAGTTTGATTTGGTAAAGTTTGTTACGTTTCGTGGATTTGAGCAATTTGGGGTCAGTTTTTATTAGCATGGCTGGCACGGCCAACCCGGTTGGCTTTACACGTGTGGACGTGGAACGAATTCATTGATGAACAATGAATACGAATAATACGAAACTGATAATGGCTGTTAATTTCAGGCTGCAGCAATGAAAGATCCAACCAAACCCGTGGCTGATGAGGCTCCAATCCATCGTATTCGAATCACTTTAACATCAAGGAATGTCAAGTCACTTGAAAAGGGTAAGCATTTTAACGATCCATTTCTGGAACGCTTATGAATAACTCCTTATCAGTAATACTCTTCAAAATTTCTTTTAGTGTGCTATGACCTCGTGAAGGGAGCCAAGGAGAAGAACTTGAAAGTGAAGGGACCGGTTAGAATGCCGACAAAGGTAAGTTATGGCAGATCCGTGTACATGTACACATTTTATATGAGCATGCATGAGGCCCGTATCAGTGATTTGTGATTTCATTGACGGCTGGTTTGTCTTTCAGACGCTGAGAATCACCACGCGTAAAACACCTTGCGGTGAGGGATCCAAGACCTGGGATCGTTTCCAGATGAGGATTCACAAGCGAGTGGTCGATCTTCACAGTCCATCAGAAGTTGTGAAGGAAATTGTAAGTCCTTATCAGTGATCTTTATGCCACTGGCGCGGCGCCCCTATCCTTCTAAAAGCGCTGGCATTTGAATTCAATTTAAGTGCTAGTTGTCGTCATGAAGGTAAATTAACGTTTCAATTCTGGGTGTGGAATCTTTTCTTGCCGTAAAAGCGTAGCCTCAATCTGAATTGATACAAACTCCTTACCAGTCATTGATCAATAGGACGAAGTTCTAATCTACCACCTTGTATTTTGCTTTTGCCTTGCAGACATCTGTCACGTTGGAGCCGGGTGTCGAGGCCGAAGTCACGGTTGCCGACCAATAAGCAACCAGCAGCAGGATTTCAGACAACTTTTTAATCCACCGTTAATTATGGGTGGTTAAGTTTTGTTACAAGACAAGATTGTCTGTAATTAATGGAAGATTAAAAGCTACAGAATAAAAACAGAGACAAGATAAAATTGGTAACAAAATAGAAAATTTAATCACTTGAAAAATTTACAAAAACGAAAGCTAGTGGATGGAATAGGTGGAGTGATACATTTCTTAAATATATGCTGACATAACAAATTAAACAAATGCTTATTCAAACGGGTGAATGTCAATTTTTTCTTCCGCGACCGGTTTCTCCACATCCACCTCTTCGTCCTCCTCACTGTCAAAGTCAAGAGCGCATGTGACACCACAAAAGTTCTGATAAATTTCATCTGCCGTCGGTCTCTTTTCCGGGTCTTGTTCGGTGCAGCAGTAGAATATTTCCAGGATTTTGTTGTAGCTCTCGTCAAATTCGATGTCGGGCAAAAGTGGCCTCGTTCCTACAAGAAAGATACCATTCAGAAATGAGGTTGAAAAGCCTGCTAGTCGCGTGGCATGGCAGGAAACTTAATTTACCAATTCGTTTTTCCAACGCATCTTCAAAAACTGAGTCATCAAAACTGGTCTCTGACGCACTTCCAACGGTAGCAGCCATGCTGGCGGACGTGTCATCCAATGTGGCAATGTGTGGTGGTTTCAGCGATATCATTTCGTAAATTGTCATCCCAAAAGGGTAAATGTCCACCTTGCTAGTTATGGGATACTTGGGCTCTCCTGCGTTCGAAATCATTATGGATTAGCATGATTTAGAAATTAGATTTCAACTTTTTGACGGGACTCGAGTACCTCGTCTTGCCAGAACGACCTCCATCGGATTCCAAACCTCTGTGCCCACGTATTCGCCTTCCAGCGTGTCATCATACTTGAGTTTCCGTGCTACCCCGAAGTCACAAAGCTTGGCTACCATGGAACTCCCAATTTGGCCAAATATGAGCACATTTGCGCTCTTCAGATCTCCATGAATCATTCGTTTCTCGACGTGCAGATAATTCAGAGCATTCGCGACGTCAGCTGCAACTTTGCTGATAAACTGAGCCGGAAAGGGGTTGATGTTGAAGTCTCCTTTGTCTGCTCCTTCTTCCGATCTCTCCTCAATCAGATCAGCCAGCGACATTGTTGCCTTTTCCAAGGCGAGAAATGTGCCGGATCCATCGGCCGATGGCTTGTTGCAGAAAGCACGGTAGCCAATAATGTTGGGATGATTTAATTGCTTCAGAACAGTTGCTTCGTATTCGAGCCTTGCGGAGTAAACCTTCTTCATCTCGCGTATCTTGGCGAGCTTCTTAATTGCCCAGGGCGAGCGAACTTCGCCAGATGCTCTCGGAGATCTCTCAAGTAGATACACGCCAACTCCCGTCCCATACCCAAGGCGCACCATCAACGGAGAAGCAGGGACTTTGAGAATCGGAGGACTCTTCAGGGCGTCTTCTTTGCCAATTTCCAACAGTCTCTTGTGCTGAAGGGGCTTGACCGGTGGTGTTCGGAATCCAGTTTCTGGTGTTTGTGGTTGTGGCGGAGTTGCCGCCGCTGGTGGGCAGTCGTCTGGCGGTGTTGATGAGCTCAAATCCATTTCGAGCGTGCTAAACTAATCTCGAACGTCGAACTGCTGCCAAATACAAATTAATGAACCAATTACTAGTTACACCACGAGTATCAATCAAAAATCAGTGAATATCACTGGAGAATAAGCAGAATAACGTAGCAATACAGTTTCAACTGTCAAGGCTCTCATCTGACTTGAAAGTCGTCGCTTCAAGACAAAGACGAAGCTGAGCCCGCGCCGTTCTATTCAGGTGCTGTGGGACGAAAGCATCAAGGAATTGAAACGATTGAGGTACAAAGCGAAAAAGGTTTTATTAGATTCACGGTAAAAGATTCTTGTCTGTCTCATTTTCGTTTAACTGCTTCCAAGTACAGGGGCTCGTACTGGAGGATCATGATCACTCCAGGCTTGAATTTCAGCTGCGTGTCCGAGCGGGCCTCGAACCTGTACTCATTAAAAATCGTCGCGAGCCCAATTCGGAGGGATTCGTACGCAAAGCGAGTCCCGATACAGTTCCGGTGGCCAAACCCAAACGAAGAGAAGGCGTACGGGTTCAGGCTCGCTTTGTTTCCGGGCAGAAAGCGATCCGGCCGAAATTCGTCTGGGCTGTCGTATACGTCCGGATTCCTGTTTGCAGCCCACGACGCAATCATCACGACTTGGCCCTTTGGGATCCTGATTCCGAATTCGCGGCAGCTCCATTCCGCCGTACAGACTCGCTCCGGACGAATGAAGGTCGGATACAGTCGAAGTGTTTCCGAGATGCAGGCAGTCAAGAAAGAAAGCTCCGACACCGTCTCGTAGTTGATCACCCCCTCGTGCTTTCCGTGGATGATTTCGTCAATCTCGTCGTGCACACGTGCTTGGATTTGCGGGTTCTCGGCGAGATGGTACGCGAAGAACGTCATGATCGTGGCGATCCGGTCAAATCCGGCCAGGAAGAGGTTCATTGCTTGTGCGATCAGCGTCACCTCGGTGATTCCGTTTTTCTTGTATTCTGGAGTCGTTAATTTGTCCATGCATTCATTTAGAATGTCGGCAAAGTCACCGAGTTTTGTGCCAGACGCCTTTCTCGCTGCCAGCAAGGTGTGAAAGGTGTTGGTGACGGCGGGGTCGATGATAAGCGTAGGCTCCAGGCTCGAGAGGAAGGGGAAAGCCACTAAAGTGAAAAAGACATGACAAACAAGAGAATTTATGCCAATCCCATTTTAAAACTTGAGAATCTTACGTGTCCAGGTATAAAATGAGCTGTAATCTTGTCCTTCACCTACCAATTTCTTCAATCCCTTATAAAATGCATTGTGGGGACCTTCCGGATCCTCGACCTTCATCGAAAATGTGCTCCGCGCTGTGATGTCGATAGTAAAGACTTGAAATCTCCTGAAATTTATCATTCGCATGCACAAATTCGGAATAAGACTCCAGTCACCCCAGTGCGACTTTAAACTTACGATCTGGCTTCGATCTTTGCCCGCCCTTCCTTCAAATCCTTTTCCAGGTTCTTATTAAAGTCCAGCGCAGCCTCCTTGAACAGCTCATTGCTCATTTGCTTGATCCTCCCGGACGAAAACAGCCTCGTCTGCATAACTCGCATCGTCTTCCACTTCTCACCGGGCAGGTAGTCCAGAATCTCGTTCGCGTACTTGTTTCCAAAATTGAATGCTTCTCGGTCGAAGAAATGACCAGTGTCCTTCACCCAGATTTGTTTGATCAGCTCTGGGTCGGAGATGTAGACGAGCGGAGTCCGTCCTTGGTACAGCTAAAGGAGACAGGGTCAATTAATTATGGAAACTCCGGTTAATTGAGTCAGAGTACAGACGTTGACTCACTCCCCAAATTGGCCCGTACTTCTTCATGCGAGCAATGTCCTCGTAGTGCTGGATTTTTGTGTGGAGGTCCGGGCAGGAGCCAAGCACGAATGTGTGAGGAATGACGGGGAAGCCCAACCCGTCGAGGGCGCCGTAGTGCCATCGGGCGTAGAGAATGAGCCCAAGGATGGTGAACACGGCCAAGAGGAGCAAGGCAGCCAAGAACTCCAGGACAAGCATGTTGGCTGATGCGATGGCGAAGGCGAGGAGCGGAACCGTACGTAACAGAATTCTGAATTCACTGGACTGAAAATGTGCACCTTCGCTTCCTTTTGCCGATACGATACAGTTTGTGTCTGTTGTCTGTTTTATGTCTATGGTTTGGTTTGTTTGATTTAACTTGTTATTGGTCCTTGACAGCAGCTCGGCTTGGGCATGTGCCAGCCTTCGGCCTTGAACTGATCGCTGATAACTTGTGATTAATGGTATAGGTACTAGCACGCATGTTGATGCAAGAGGTACTAATTTAGCAAGAGTGAAGAGATAAGGTGCTAAGTGCTAATGGGTTAATGTGCTACTTCTCATTTCTTATTCAGTGTCAACGTCAAAGAAATGTGAAAAATTACGTCGCCGTCTTCGACTGAGATTATCATAAGAATTCTCGAGAAGAGTCCATCACTGGAAATCGCGACCAAAGGTCAATTTATGCACAAATTCATTTTTATTCTGCGTTAATATCTTAATTAAAGTAAAGATAAAATATTTCTAAAGTCATGTACAAATGTACACATAAAATAAATTGTAAAATACAACCCACTCACGAAGACGAAGAGTCATTTGGGTCTTTAAGTTTTGAAGACGAGCATGCGTACGTACCAAACACTCTAATTTAGCTATGATTAGCACTAAATTATAGATTACAGCTGATAAAGGCACCCCTTTTCCAATAAATCACAAAATCGACGACGAACAGACAGTAAATTAATTAACAAACCACGCAGATCCTAGAAAATATTGTCGTAGATGTCTTCCTCAGTGCTGGACGGGTTCGAGGAGCTGAACGTCCCTCCGGAAAACGCTCCGTCGCTTCCTCCGCCGCCTTTGATGAGGCTCGACATGTTGCTCGATCCTCCATGCCTGTGGTGGTGGTGCATTCCCTCCACGAGAATGGAGTGCCGGTACGTGTGTCCATCCCGCAAGTGAAAATTCCTCATGTTGGCGTTGAGTTTCAGGAGCTCATCGCCCGGGATTTCGGCGTAAATGTTCTCGCTGTCGTAGTCTTCTTCCACGCCGTGCTCCTCGTCATCGTCGCCGTCTTCGTCCTTGCTCATGCCCATTGCATGTCCGGACTTTGTGTGCTGCAGTTCATCGACCACGCGTCCGTACGGAACATCGTCGCCTTCTTGGTCTTTCATTACGTGTTCGTGTGCGTGTGCATGTGAGTTTTTCGTATTTTCCACTTGGAGCTGGAGCCTGGCCTTGGCGGCGGCGGATGACAAGAATTCCGTCGACGTGTACTGGTTGCTCTTGCTCGCGGCCCCGACTCGGATCCCTTCCTTCTTTGGCTCGCTTCCGTACTTCCGCCCGCTGCTGGACATGAAGCTGAATATCGACGACAACCGTTTGCTAGCCGTGTCAGGCGCCGGCTTGCTGTGTCCTCCGCTGCCTCCGCCACTTCCGCCACGCGAGCTAATCTCGTCCTGCGCCGCCAGACTCAAGCTCACGCATTGTGTCTCGATATTGAAAGATTTCGACCGTTTGAGACCGTTTTTCTCTGTACTACTGCTGCTGCTGCCTCCGTTTCGAGACGGTGGAGGCCCGAAGGAATTTGGACGGAAGAGCTGCGATAATTTTGAGACGGCCGGCGATGTGTACGGAGAAGAGCCGCCGGCGTACGACGCAAATGGAGACACAGTCGTATGTCCATGCGTACCGTTATTGTTGTTGCTGCTGCTTCGTATTCTCAGGCTCTTCTTCAATACAGCCGCAGTTATGGTCCTATTTTTGCCCAGCACCGACCCACCCGCAGCTGGCTTGACGGACCTGCGCCAAGTTTCTCCTTCCGCACGGCAGTACGCGACCGCAGACTGATAACTGGCTGACTTGATAAACAGGTCATCGGAATTCATTTGGGAGAGGAAGAGATCAGAGGCCGGGTCGAGTTCGAAAAGCGTTGGCTTGTCCTTCAGGAGCGTGCAGGCGAGGATGACGTCATCAGTTGTCACGTTCTCCAGCTCAAAAGTTCCTGAAATTGATAACATCATAACACGATGTAGACTTAGCATGAAAAGAGGAATGCGTCAAGATTTTAAGTTCAATATACCTGAGAAATCTGGCAGATTGGAGGGGAGGGCTCCGAAGACCATTTTCACGCGTGCGGGAAGTCGTTGAAGGCGAGCAATTGCCGCGAGTGGATAAATGTGCTGAGGATTTCGGCCTCCGCGAGGGGCGATCGGGTAAAAGACGCCTGTGGCCGTGAAGGGGACGAAGAGGACCTGAAATCAGGGCAAACCCCGTACAATTAAATTAGTAAAATCGATGAAATTCGTCATGTCAAAAGCAATGTGGCGAAACGCAAAAACAACTTTCATGCAGATGCGCGATTTGTAATTTGTAATTTCAAGTTCCTGACTTGATTTGACAAATTGGTCGCAATTGGCAGTACAAAATACAAACTGCGAGTACGAGTATGAATTTGCAATTGAGCAGTGAAATCGGTGTCGGTAATTAATTTAAGTGGCTGCAGTCACAGTCGGATAAGATAACAATGGCCCGAGTTGGCTTAAATGACTCAATTATTAACGAGAAAGCTGTTTAGTCGCAGCCAAAGTAAATAATGCTGCGAATCGAATCGCATCTCAGCAGATTTACATTTGTCAAGTCAAGCCAGAGATTCGAAGGCAGCGGAGTGCAGCACAAAAGGCCAGGCCAACAATCGAGACAAGAGCAGGGTGTCATTTATTACCCTTTATTATCGGACTGAGTAAATAACGCAACGCAACGCAACAGCAACAATAACAACTAGCCTCATTGTTGCCGTTGCAGAAATCATTTTTAGTTACGCTTTCTTTTTCAAGTGCAGAGCGTGAATGTAAATTCACAGTCAGCTTTTTCTTTTCAAGCACCTCGACTTGAGCCATTGTTGATCTTCCTCGCCACTGAATCCTTGGCACTAATTGCATTGCCGAGTCGAGTCGAGTCTGAATGCCTGATTTCTGATAAGAACCAACCTACAGCGTCGAATCACAGCTAAATCGGCTTAGGATCTGTATTCTAAGTGGTAAACAAAGAACTGTGATTCAATCTCTTCACAATTCGCAAGCAAACTGCCAGCAAAAACTTCAAAACACTGAATTTTCTTCATAAATGCATTGTCAGCTCAGTTGACTTTCCTGAAATTGAAGCACATTAGGACAAAATGGCTAATTGGCTTGGTGAACTAGATTTTGAATGTCATGGTCTGGCCTGGTCTGATCGCAATCCCGTAATTACGTAATTACCTTGTGCCTTGGCTTGCCACTGCTTTTGTCGTTACTCGAGAAGAAAGGAAGAAACAAATGGAAAATAAAGTCATTTGTACGTAATTGCAATTTGAGAGAAAAAGCACAGCGATTAGTGGTAAGGTTCACATAGTGCAAAAAGCGGTCTGTCATCCGACAAATTCTTCAGTAGTTCACGGTATAATTAGATAACAACAGGTTAGCCTATTATTGATGAGGTCAGTATCACGAAGCAACATGGTTTTGTCATTTTCTTGTTCGACAGCGAGCGGTGAGTGATTTGAAGCCTAAACTTGTAGAATCTCCCGTTTTTGCGGAAAATAGTCAGAAAATGGAAGACATATCGACCAATAGCTTTAAAGCCCGAGAAGAGCCAAGCCAAAGCCATCGAGTCATAATGCGATCATTGACTCGTAATGTCGTAATTCGATCAAACTCACAATTGTACTGTAAAAATCGTAAATCGAGTTGGAATCGAGCAGCGACCAAAACAGCGGTGCTTTTAACACAATTAAAATGACGCTGATCGCTGATGGCGTGATGGATGGCAGGCACATTGACGTTGGCAGTTGGCAAATTGCTTGACTTCACTTAAACCGTGCAAAGCTTCACTCATCTTCAGCCATTTAAACTAAGCAACCGCGAGTTTCTTGCCTGTGGCCCTTCTGCGTTTGCCTTCTACACTGTGAACAATTTGAACGTAACAATACAAAAATTGTAATTTTTCTTGTTATTGGTCTGATTTAACTGTACTCGTCTTCCTGCACTGCATTTCATTGTCTGTGGAGAATTCATTCTGTCTGTCATCGTACTTAACAATACACCGCATGCAACAATGACATTCTTGCGTCTTGCCTGCTGCATCGCGTAACAATTGCATAATCCACGGAATAGCCAGAAGCTGTGCGGTGCGACGCGGTGCGGTTGCAGAGCAGGCAAAGCAGAGAATATAAAGAATTGGCAATTTCCCGGAAAAGATGCTGTTTGCCGTTTTAGCATTGCATAACAATGCGACATGAAAAATGCAATCAGCCGCATTGGCGTTCGCACTGCATTCTTATTCTAATTGTTGACCTCTGCGATGGTGATTATCGTAACAGGATGTCAGTACCAGTCTCATTGTTGCTCTAATTTTTGCACTATACAACACTGCGAAGATGTCACGTACTCGAGTACTCGCAACGCTCGCACGCAGGATGTTCTCATGACGGGAGATTTGATCTAATAATACAATTCCCACGACGAAGTGAACCCTGTCATTAAAATAATTCGCAACTCGCTGTGCTGTGGCGATGTTTTGGTGGTAAAATTTCAAGAATTTAGAGCACGAGGAAGTTGCGCATTTAAATATTGCAATGCAAAAGGCATGCAAAATCTTCAGGGCGCATCTTTGCGATGTCTCAAAAATCCTGAGATTCTATTCAAGAATTGCAAAGAAGTTATGATTTAATGCGTCGAATTATGACAATGGCTCATGACTCTTAATTCGAGCCGAGTCGAGTCTGCTGCCCACGCAAAATGCAAAACGCGAAACGTAAATCAGGAAGCCAGTTAATGAAGATTTCTATTTATTTAGAGTGTCAAGGACTTTGTCAAGCATTCAATTGTCAACTCTCTGGCAGAGATTTGACCAAAGACGAGATTTTGTGGCCATACAAGGAATCTTGACAATCTTGAGTCTTGCAACAATTGTCATCTTGATTTGACTTGCTTGTGGGTTTATTCATTTTATTGCAGTCTTTTATCTTTGATTTATCTCAATCAGCGAAGGCGAATCTGGCGAATCACTGCACATTTGCTCATTGTAATTGCATTGCAGCATTTTCCTCAATTTCACTTCCTTAAACAAATACAAACAAAACCATCGCATCGCGCATCGAATTAAGCGATAACAATTCGTGAAGAGCTTGCAAGTTCTTCATTAAGTCGTGTATTGCAAGTCAAAGGTTGTCAATTACTTTGAATGTTGCAAAATCTTGTTATCCAAAACGTGAAGACTGAGCTAATTAGCCAACTAACCCAATTACTTTACTTTCTAAGCCCAGCATGCTTAATTTAATACTAAAGGCCACCCTAAAACGCGACTTACCTCATTTTCTTGGTTCAGGCACTGAATGTACTGAAATTGCGGCTGGCCGTTGGGGTGTGCGTGCGGGGGGTGCGTCGAGAGGGAACGTGCGACAAGGCGACCACCAAATCCGCTGAGACTGCGTGCACGAAGAGCGTGCGAAGCTGGACCTGAGCCATGCCCTCCGCCTCCGCCGTTGAAGTATGACGAGGAGAACTGGCCGTGTCCGTGATAAGGGTTCAGGCTGTGACTGTGGTTATGGCCGTTGGCAGCTCCTCCCGGGCCAAGATCGGCCCAAATCCCCAGCAGACGAAGCACGGAGCCGGGACGCACGCTGGAGCGGACGTACACGGATTGAACACCAGTTTCTGCAAAAATCAAGACAACCATCATTGTAATTTTATGCGCAGTAGACGAACCTTTTGATTTTGTCAAGAAAGGGTAACGGCCGATATTTAATCTTAATGTGTCTTCGTTGGTTCGTCAGCGACGTTGCCAATTTTTGAGAAGGTGAGATCAAAAGCCAAAACATTCTTTAGTTTGTCATAGCTTTTGGTTCCTTTTGATGAACTCTGAAAATTCTGAATGAATGAATCTTTAACCGTCGTTATCTCTCACGTGCATGTGCCATCCACTGAATCTGAATCAATCAGTTTTAGCATTGTTTCGCTTTGTTCTTGCTCTTTTTCGGTTCATTACGCTAATTTGTGACAGGAATTTAAAATTTGCTGGTCAGCAGTAGCGCCGTGACAAGGTTACAAGATCATTAATGTCGACAGCGTACAGGAACTGTAATTATAATTGTCACTAAACATGCCATCATGCCAATTCAACTGTCGACATTCCATCAGCTCGTCGAGTTGAGTCAACCAACTCGTCTTTGTCCGCATCTTCGCATTGTTCACATCACTTCACTACACCGTACATCTTTTCATCAGTCAGCTGTCTGTCATCCTCACCGTGCAGTGAAGCAATTTGACCTTGCCATTCCTTATTAATTTCCTCATGTAAGTGTACGCAAGAAAGAAGAAACAACGAAGAAGAGCCCATGAACAAGAACAGGTTTCAACGAAGATCATGTACTAACTATTTGCAAACTGGACTTGATCCCAGGCCAGACCAGGCGTAGAATTCAAAATTGGAATGGAAATTGACTTACCGTGATGAGACTCTGTGAGTTTGTAGACTGGCACCTCGAATTTGGTGAGGAATGCTGGCACTCGGGCGGCTGCGATCTGACCCATCGACGTCAGTGTCATGGCGCATTCTTTTCCGTCAGGGGTCAGCAAAGAAAACCAACCTGAAATCGCACAAGAAAGCATTCATCATTCATTTTTCATTTATCAGTGAAACCAAGAGCGAATGGGATCAGTCACACCAACAACATCAACCAGCTTAAGTTGCTTAAGAAAGTTGGACTTGGGCTTTGACTTGCGCCCAACAGGCAATTAACACGCAATGCGCCGATTTGTAATCTCTTTTTGTCACTTTCAGGTCATCGCCATTGTTGGAGGGCTGACAGACACTGGCTCTAATTGTTGGCTAATTCCTCGTCGACCACGCAAGCATGTAAGCTCTCATTTCAATGACACATGCGACTCAAGCACGCGATCAAGAGAAATTCTCTTACTTTTGTCGTCGTCGTCATTGTCAAGAGCCAAGAGATTACAAAAATGTCATTGTCAATTGGCGTGTCAGCATTTCAGCCAGCCTCAGCAATTAATCCACTTTCTTTGCCTTTGCCTTTACATGTCTGCCTTTCAGTAATTCTTCGTCTAATAAATTGGCACGAGCTTCTTGTATGATCAGAGCATTAAAGCATTAGCAATTGGGATTGGAAGCTCAATTTCAATTAGCATCAATTAAATCTGCTGCTGATATCATCTTTCTTCAATCCTTGTACGAGGATCCGTGTGCACATGTGACAAGCGCATTAATCAGTTGCCTACTTAACTATTTGCTATTAACTTATTTAAGCAAATGAGCTCATCCTAACCACCCGCTGCTCGCTGCTGAATGCTGAGGCTTAAATTTCATTGTCCTCCGCATCTGCTGACACGACTGACTGTCAGTACAGTGTCGGTCGCTTCGGCCTAGCAGCCCGGCATTGTAATCAATGAATGAACTTCAGAATTTGACGAATTTGGTATGCAAATTAGCAGTAGAATCTCAAAATCAATTAAATACAAAGACAGAAGACGAAGACACGCATATTCGTGAAATGTGATATCAAAGTGGGTACAAAATGCAAAAGTTCCTGCTAAAGCTAAGATACAAGATATAAGAGCCCATATGCTATTAAAACTGCAATTCACAAGTCTCAAGCCCGCATGCATTGAATAAACTCAAGAACCCTTCTTCAAAGCAGCTGCTCAATGCCAATGCCCGTCGCAGTCGCAGTTACCGTCATCTCATCGCGGATTTATGTCATCGTTACCTGACACCAATAAGATTACAATTACGGCCGGCACGGTGAACAAAAACAAAAGCTTAAGCTAAACCGTGGCTGTCATCCTACTTTCAACCCATCCAAAAGAAATTAATTCGTCATAACCAACAATGTCGCGTCGCCTTTCATAAATTCCATAAAATTAAATTCCAACGCAGTGCAATGAAATGCAAGTCAAAGGATGAATGTATTAAGCTTACCCAAGAAAAGATGATAAATTCTCATATGCACATTCTCAAACAACGCGTAATCGCAACGGCGGAGAACTCCGTACATGGCTTCTTTGTGCACATCAAATTCATTTTATGACTATGACATTGGCGAAATGGCAAAAATGCGATTTGCGACTTGCGAATTTGCCAACTCAATTAAGCGTTTAACGTCTACGTATTTACTTTACGATTTACGAGTTGCAAATTGTTTTGCACGAAAACTGGCAAGGCATAGGCGCTGGCGAGCATTTTTGGAATGCAATTTGGGCATTAAATTAAGCCGTAATGTATTTTGGCCATAAATAAGTGCAAGCCGACCAAATGGGAACTTCAAATATGAAAAGGTGAATTGTAACGCAACAATGTCAAAATCTTTGTCGATGATCGTCTCGTCGTTTTCGTTCTCGTCATGCTCTCGGCTCAGATTCAAAACAAGACAAGACAACGCACAAAGAGACAAAGATCCACATCCTTTCATTGTTACTTACAATTGTGATACGGCATGGCTGGCATGACTCTCGCCGCTCTGATAATCATTAAAGAGTGCAAGCCCAGGATTAAGATCGCATATCGCTATCGCATATTGCCTAGCAATTTTCATGTGAGCCGAGTATTATTTTCTATCTCAGCCATGTGCGACCGACCAGCAGCCACAATGCGCCGCACCAACAATGCAAATGCAAGAGGATATTCCATTAGTGTACCGCCACCGCCTTGAGCCTGGGATCATATGCGTGTGCATTTCTATTGTTAATTATTTCTAGGTTAAAAACTTCACGTTCACGTACGCGTTGGTTAAGCAAGCATGACTAAGAAGTAAGCCTGTCTTAATTCTTTATGCTCGGCGGTTCAGATTTTAAACTATCACTTTTTCTAGCGTATTCGCATTTTTTGTAGTGCAGTAAAATGAAGTCAAGTCCAGCACAGCAAAAGCAAAGCCGTAAATCTGTCAATTCCGGCAATAAATTCATTTTCCATTAAAAAAATTAAGGTCCCAGGCTTCTTTGTTTTTCTTTTGTTTACTTTTAAATCGTGAATGTGAATGCGAATTGCGAACGCAAATCACGATTCGTGCTTCGCGCATCTTTACGGATAAGTACATGGTGCATTTAAATTGGGCGTTGGTCCTCCGGCACAGAAGTAACGAGTTGCAAGTTCACAAGACAAGGGTGGGCCAAGAAATCAATTTCACGATCCAAATTCAATCCAGCAGCGCAGCACTGAAAATTGGAGGCAGACTCACAAACGCAAAGCAAAAGCAAGTAGAAAACTGACTTGAAATTGAAACTGGTTTGCTGCATCAAAGCGCAAACGATTCATAGTTGAAGCTCGCAACATTATTTACGATTATTACTGTGATTATTGCTTTTTGGCATTTAGTCTCTTCAAAGATTCTGCAATCGTAATGAATGAAGTCATAAATTCGTAATTATTTCCCAAACGCAGACCGACCAAGTTCCCATTTACGTCCTGCTTTTACGAGCTCTGAGCATAAAAATGCGAATGAGCTCAGTTTGGTCGTAAAATAAAATTCGCATTCGCCATTCGCCGTCAAGAAATAAGAGAAGAGACGAAGATTTACGAGAAAATAATGCGAAAAACGCAATAATAACTGTAAACGTACAACAACAGTCAAGTCAAACTGAAGCAGCGTGCAGCGTTTATACATGTTTTGTTATGTTGAATGCTGAATGGTTAACAGGAAGTCAATACACACTTCAAAATACGAAACACAAAACACAAGTCAAGATGAGAGAAAAAGATCAAATTGAACCATTAACCATTGTTAGGCAAGATGAAGTTGGACGGACGGACGGATGCTGGGCCGGCCAGGCCCGGCCATTGTCATGTATTACATGTATTTCGTGTATTACGAGATCATCAACATGCATGTCCTGTCAAACAGTCAAACGGTCAGGCCATCCCAGACAATGATTATATAATAAAATGATGGATGACTGCATCGAATTGCGAATTGTGAGTCGACGTGCTAAACGCAAACGCAATGAGAAAACGTGCATGCTAAAAGCGGCACAGCAGAGCAGCAGGAGTAATGACGACCATCATCTTTTCATCTTGAGTATGTGCGCGTATTAGAATGATTAAAGATCCATGAAATGGAAAACGAGTGCATGAGCTCATTTTCGCGACTAGCGATTTGAGGGACCGGAAGACAACAAAATATTTTCTGCGTTTTTCTCATTCTTGAAGCCGTGATCTTGATGTTGAGTCGCTGCTATCTGAGTCCTATTCATTTTCATTGCCACATGCAAACACAACAGCAAAAACAAAATCGTGATTCAAATCATTCAAAACAAGTTGGCACGTAGTCGCATGCACGAAACTCGGCGAAATTATGCAAAAAAACTACAAAAAATGAAGGAAGACGGATTTTGGGTGCCAAAATCTACAAAAAAAATCTCTACGATACGAGAAAGATTTCGTCTTCGTTCGTCCATCGACGGTCGTGGTCATCGAAATCGAAATCTGAGCGTTGAGCGTGGACGTGGCGTATTCATAATAATATTGGCATTGCCACGGAAGACGATCAGACCAGACCACCATCATCAGGACCAGATTCAGATCTCCATTGTCAGTTTTGTGAGTCCCACAATGCATAAAGCATAAATGCACAATACGTAATTTACAATTGGCCAGCCATCAATACAGTAAACGCATACAGTAAATAAGCGGACAATGCTCTTAAGATGCGATGGCGATGTTTCGCTATTCGCTGATTGACAGCAACAATGGACTTGGAGTCCTGAGGACAGTGGACTCATTCCTTCCTTTTGCTTGGCGTTGCCAGCATTTTGCATCCGAACCGCTACTCATCTGATAAGATGCTTTGCTTTGCTTCGCTCTGCTCGAGTTTGACGGCTGAATGGAACACATAAGAACTAGAATTATAAATTAGATTCATATTTCATGCTCTCGCTTTCATTCAGCGTGCTGCATTCGAGCCTTCGCCCTCGCATTGTGAATTGGCATAATTCTTAATGCTGTGAAAATGGAAAAAATTACACGATAACTATAAAAAAAAAGTGTGCACAGAACGAGTGCATATGAGTGCAGAATTTTTGTCGTGAAAGCTGAGCGTGTAAATGGTGTGAATGCTAAATTGGTTGGCAAAATGCTGATTTCAGACTTAAAATACGTACAAAATACAAAATAACAAAATGCAGGCAGGCATCAAGGGTAATGACACATAAATTGCAATTACTGCCGCTCGAGACGCAAATCGCGAGATGCGAATTGCGATTTCTTCCTCATTAGGCGCGATGAGGCGACGACGTGCACCGCAAAAAATGAAAGTCATTCAGATTTAAGTTTGAATTAAATTCGAGATTTCAGAAATCAGACTCAAATCTCTATTCGACTCGACTGACTTAAAGCGACAATTTTCAATTGCACGCGAATGCGTTTGGGTTTGTGTTTGGGCGCTGGGCAGAGATCACTTTCGAGATGCGTGTCTAAAAATAGAATTCATGCGTGTGCGTCCACGCAAAAGATTTCTTGGTCGGGTCTCCATGTGGGTGGGATTTTATGCAAATAGCAAATAGCATGCAGCTGTGAATTGAATGCTTTTTGCAGCTTGTGCGTTTGAGTTTTTTGTCTTATTTACAACTGCGACCACTGCGCTATTTATGAAGCATGGAATGATAATTTACATCAACATGTAAATGGATTTCACTATACTCTGAAAGAAACTACGATTGCAATTGCGTGCTCTTGCTCTCGTCTCAAGTGGAGATAAAGATAAGACGCAAGTTAAACAAAAATGTATTGTTCACTCCAGGGCGCCTTAAATGCCAAAAATCGCAGTGAAGGAATTCGCTTCTCGCTTGTGACAAGGCATTGACAATCTCCATGCAATCTGATCACATACGTCAATATTCAATTTAATCCTGTACTATGCTGCGTCGTTGTAGTAAATGGCAAATGGCAAATTTCTACATTTCCTCTTCGCGCTGCCTGTCGCCACCACGGTGCTGCTACGTGTTCATAATTTGCCGTGAGAGTCGCATGAAATTGAAAACAATTAAGCAAGATGTGAAATTAGCTCGGAGGAATTCACAGACGCGACGCGGCACGGCTGTACTTAAACGGTCGTTTATGAGAAAAATTAACAATTCACACATTTCACACTGATTTCACAATTTCGCAATTACAAAGCAGAAATCAATTACAAGCGCTATGCGCTGCCGCGTGCTTATGAAATTTGGATCAAAAATTTATAAGCTATATTGTGGCAAAAGTAAATGTCGAGATTTCAAAAGTTTTCAGGCAAAACTAAAGCAATTCGCAATTCGAATTCGCAAAATTTTGGAGGTGTGACGCTGATGAATTATCCTGGCTCGGGTGGTGACTTGTTAATTGGCGATTTGACATTGTGAGCAGTGAATTGCAAATTATACGCGTACGCATACGGATTTGGGCATGAGCATGAGCATCTTAACCTTAATGTGAGCCTCACGAGTAGAATACAGAATGATGAAAGCCCGGTCAGCGAACGAATAATTTGGATTTGGATCTCTGGCGCTATAAATCATCGTCACTCACCATTTTGGCATGCAGAAATTGTTCCTTAAGGGCTTCACGCCAAACGGACAGCCAAAGTCACTCGATCCAATTTGCAATTGCAATTTTGCATATGCTTATGCATAGATAGCAGATTACATCATTTCCACATAATCACAATCACCTGCTCTCTGAGCATGGCGAGTTTTCGATTTCAATACCTCAAACTCGTTCTGCTCTTCTTTTGCAACTGCAACAACCAGAATCCATTGTTGTCATAAATGATCTCACTCATCGCTAATCGCCACCATCGTGGTTGTGACTTGATTTGGTTGTTGATCTAATTGAGATCACATCACTCTGAGACGATAACATAAATGACATTCTCCTGTAATCGCTGTAATCACAATGTGATTGTTATTGCCCTTGTTGACCTAAACCACATCGAATCTGTTCATTTCTTGCTCTAATCTGGCCCATCTTGTCAGGTTGTTGGCGTAATTGGTCGAAAGATAATGCAACAAAGAGCAAATCACTTCACTGAAAAATTTGTTGCAGTTTTTCGATTGTACTGAAGCCGCAAAAGTTGTCAAAAAACAGGAAAGTTGTATCGACGAGGAGCTAGGCAAGACAAGTTCTGCCCGTTTACGCTTATCTTCATGATGGCTCCCACAACTTAGCATTCAGCATAGCAATAAACTGCATGCCATAATTAACTAAACTGACCTGCTTGTTAAAGATTCTCGATAAGATGTTAATCTTCCTGAAATCAGCAGCAGTGAAGTGGGCAAGCCAAGGCAAACTTCATGACAAGTTTATCAACAGGGCGCTAATTATAACTTGTTTTTAATTACATAGGAATTGAAATGTGATAAATTAATTCACTCATGCATCACCTAAATAAATGGTTTGCAATTAATTTTTATCGAAAAGCAATAAACAGTGCAGTGCATGGAATTGAATTTCTAATGAGCTTGGCTGTCTACAAGCATTTAAAGCTTAAGCTTACTTGCACGTAGAAAAGAGGCAAAAGTTAAGTTCCAAGACGCGAGATTTTGAACTTAAGATCTCATTTAAGACAACTTACCTGGCAAATCGGCACAGCACAGCAAGAACAATCAGAATTCAGCCAATGAATGAAAGTGAGCTGCGGCTCTTATCTTTATCGAGGGAGTCATAAAAGTGTTTGCTTCGCTCATCGATCGTGACACGATTCGCTGATGCGATCTTCATTCATTCACTTTCAGTTTTGCATTGCAACGCATTGCGTTGTATTGCTTTTGGGATGCTCCACACGAATTCGTCATAATGGCTTGGCAGGTTTGGAATGAATTTAGAACTGACTGATGATGTCTTTGTCTTGACTCGATCTCGTCTCGACTCATCTCCACTTCGACTTAAGTGATTTAATTGGTCTCTCGACCGACTCGTCTTACGTAATAAGTCTCGCATTTCATATTGCTAAATACTTTATCTTAATCACAGCAATGAATCTTTCGCCTATTCCCCTTTCGCGGTTGACGAGATGATTCATTCAAGCCAAAGCCAAGCCAACCCAGGCATAATTGGCAAGTGGCAAGTGTCCGCCTCAGTCTATCTCAGGCTCTTCTGCGATTTTAATGGCATTCGTATTCGATTTCGATTCGCGATTTTAATTTATTACCCAGCCAAGCCCCTTCTTGCCTTGCCTTGCCATCTTCAATCCTTCAAAACCTCGACGGTCGACGAGACGAGAGGAGAGGGCTGGTTAAGCATTAGCGTTTAGCATTAGCAAGAAAATGAAGATGGGAAGGGAAGATGAGTTGATCAGTTGTTGATCTGCACGATTCACAGTTATAAAGCAATTAAGAAGAGTGCAAGTGGCAAATCTGCCTGCCTGGCTGCCAGCGCCAGAGCCCAGCAAGACATCTGAGGATAATTACGGGGTCTTCTGAATCGAAATCGAGCTTCTGCTTCGAGCGGTGCAGTTAGCAATTGGTTTGACGGCAAGCAGTAATCTAAATAATTGATTTGGCCTTTGGAGGTCTTAATTGCGAATTCAATCCCTGCCTGCCTGCATCGAGCTTCGAGCAGGTAGCCAAAAGCCAAGCAGTAGTAGCCTTACATTTACATCTCCGATCGATCTTCCCATTCACGATCCACGACACGACTCATAGCATTGCACTGCATCTGGGATTCATGGCCATATATTAATTATAATTCAAAGAGAATACAAAATGTTTACTTTAACTTTTGGCTTGGCCTGGCCTGCCTGTCCGTCGGACGCTCTGACAAACTAACGGAACCTCGAACATAAAAAAGTTGCTCGCACTTGCACCCAAACGGCATGACGAGTAAAAGGAATCCAATTATTATCTGACTCGGCTTGTAGGCTCTTCGGCTCATCGGCTCACCAGATGCAATGCAATTCAATAAAAATGTACGTACAACTTACATCTTTGATGATAATGACGAATCACAATTCACAAAGCGAACACAACAAAAGTTGTTTAACAGGAACAGAATCAAAACGGGCGATTGGCGATTTTATAATAGACTCGAATTAAAATTCCCGTTTGTCGTTTTCGAATCGGAATCGTGCGCGAAGGCAGACGGGGCGCGAATTTATTGCAAACGTGATTGTATTTTGCGTTCTGCTCATTCTTACCTGGGAATGAATCAGGGAGGATGAAACTTGACCCGACGTTCTTCAACTTTCCATTTTTGTGGAGTTTCAGGCATTTGCCTTGGATCTTGATCGGGCGGTACTTTTTGTAGAGGAGAATCGGCTGCGAGATGTCCACGTCGGGCGGGAGCGTGAGGGCTTTGATTATCGACGTCTCCTCCACGTTTGTGACCCGTACGACCCGTGGAAGCGAGTAGCGCTTGATAAACTCGCGGATGGAGTGCGTCTCGTCTTCGTTCCACGAGAGGAAGCAGAATTTGGATGTGAAACTGCCCGTCTCAGACTTGGCGGACTGTGTCGTGTTGGCGTTCCCGTTCGTCATCGCAATCGCCGTCGCACGACCAGACTTTGGCGGCTTGCCTGCCACGGCCGCAGCCGCAACGTTGATCTGACTTCCATTCCCGTTCCCGTTGCTCACAGGAAATCCCAGTACGGAACTTGATTTACTCATTTTCCTTTCCGTTAGCGTTCGCCTTCGTTCTTCTGTTCTTACTTGTTGTTGTCGTTGTCGTGTTCTTCTTTTCACTTGCAATTAATCATTGGGACTTGAAAAATTTGTTAATTTATTGTCAACACCATGAAGAATCTACTCGTAATTCTTGTCACATTGTATTGCGAAGCAGCTCATCCATTATCACAGTTGCACGACGAAGACCGCGACCGTCTTCGCTCAAAAGCGGCCAAAGCCAAGCCAAGCCAGGAATGAATGAATGACAGCTGAATGCGCCACGCACACGGTCGGATGACTTGACGGCGGCGGTGACGACGACGGTGACACGATAAAGGAGATGCTGTGCTGATAAGGCGAGGCAATAGCCAAGGATAAGCCTGACCGATAGTTTTGACTTGGCTTGTATCCGATGCTTGACGCTTGGCTGACTCAGATGGCGATTACGCGATGAAACTTGTACAATGCGTCATTATTCTTGGCAGCAGACTCCAAAAATAGCAACAACGCTTTGGCATTGTTGTGAATATTATTTCATTATTATTACATGTAACGTTCACTTTCACTTGCGCCTGTGCCTTGTTCACTGAAATTCAAATTCGCTGGCAATAAAACAAAAAACCACAACCACAACAATTGAGTCTTTCTTCTTTCAGTTGCCAAATGTTAAATTGCTGCAAAATGGCAAAATGCAAAATGGGACCGTTTACCGTCAGTCAGTCAGATTGCGTTTCGAGGAATTTTTGAGGTTTTGTGGCTGGCGCCGATACACTAAATGTAAATTATCAGTTATTAATGTATTTATGCCAAGAGCCAAGTCGATGTCGCCGTCGTTGTCACTCATCTGTGAAGATGAAATCACTATCACTGAACAACTTCACACTTTGTTATTGGCAATCCAATTATCCATCTTCACGAATGAATGGAGTAGAAATCGAAGTCAGTCGTTTAGTTTTTACTACCTGGTGATATGATTTCAATTTATCGAGTAATTCCCCTTGAAGTTATGATAAGAGTCAAGAACAAGTTTTTGTCGTCGCAGAGCAGTGCAGAGCAGCGCGGATCACAGCTGACCAAACCCTTTTGCTATCGCATCGATTCTGTAATCTGCAGCAGATGACGATCTTAAGATCCCTCGCAGATTGCAGTGCTATCGTCAGAATTTTTGCTTGCTGCTGGACGTGGTTAATTAATTTTCTACTTCGGCTCGTGGATCGTGGCTTGTTTTCTTACGTAATGCACTTTGTCGTTTGTCACTGTGGCTTGGCCTGGGAATTTTATTACAGCGTGAACGCAGAAGGCCAAATTCCATGAATTCTTGTCACTTGCTTTGCTTTATTGCTTTGCAAATGAAGTCCGTCTTCTCCTCTGAAGAGCTCCGAAAATAAATGTGACTATGTCTCTTTGTTTCAAATCCTTTCAGAATCACGACGAGGACAGCTGTGAAGTGATGAAATCTTCGAATGTAGGCAGGGCAGGAATTCGTACTCACATTCACACAGATTCACAATTTCGTAATCCCTGAGTAATGATTCCCATTCACTGGTTCTCAGTTAACAGTTACAAGTGTCCACTAGTCGACTAATTCCTTGAAAATCTTGAATGAATTGGGTCGGTAGGATCTGCAAAATGCAAAATGGTAACAGGCAATTAAATTGAGAATCATAATCACAAGCTCGTTCTCGTACTCATACTCAAGATACTCAAGAAGTTAAGAGGAAGATGCGGAACTCAAATCGCACACAAATTCTTAATTCTGGCCATTTCGGGCTTGACTACACAAAAGGGCAGGCAGTATAAGCAAAATCAACAATAAAATGCTAGTCGCTGCGCTCCCCGCTGTGTTCTATGCGATCAAGCCCAAATTTTGTCATTGACTTTTCAACAATACTCTGCCGCTCTGCCCCGCACGTTCGAGTTCGCTGTCGTGTCGTCAACAATCAAAGTCTTGTCAGCTTAAATCAATACGCGCATAATTAATGAATCATTGTACATTGTAATGTAGCGAAGTAAATTGTAATTGCATGTTTTAATTGGGCAAGGCTGCGAATACTCGAGTGCTCGACTCTCCAATGCGCACCGCAATGACGATGTGATGCTCCATTGATTAATTACTGTGCTGTGCACTGCTAATGTGAGGCGAGTGCATTAGTAACCTGATACTTCTCGTACGCTTGTACGTGCGTACGAGAATCGCGTACTCGTGTACAGTTACAGATAAGCTCTAATCAGTGCTAATTCTGTGTCTGTCCGTCTGCTGCGTTAGCTAATGCGCGGCACTCCACAGAAATATTTCTTGAGCACTTAAGAATTTGAAATTAATGTATTTACCTTGAATTTTTTATCCGGCTGCTTGTTTCTGGCTGGGACCACTGGGACGGATGCTGATTGTGATTGTTGTTTAACAAGAACAGAACAAGTTTTGTGTACAAACACGAAGCGAACCGACGCTCGCTCGCAGACTCACAGGGCGAGATGTTTCACTCCTCAATTCTCAAGTATGACTGAACTCGCCACGGCATGGCATAGCACTGATAAGCATGTCTCATCGCAGCAGCAGCAAGAATGTATGTACAACCACTTTTTGAAGTACAGCAACCCCATGAGACAACAGCAATAAAGATAAAGTATAGTTAAGTTAAAGCTTAAAGGGTGGATGCACGCTGTAGTTGTAGACTGTAGAGAGAATTTGGTGAATGTTTCTCATCAATGTAAACTAACCTTATGCGAAAAATCGCGATGTTGAAGCCGAAATGCTGAATTGCAATCAAATGCTAAATTAATCCGTGAGACCAGGCCAGAGATTTCTGCAGGCGATCATTAAGCAGTAAAAAATTAATAATTCAATGGTTAAATGGCTCGGAAGGACTTGGATTCGATTGTTGCACTTACCAGGCAGTTACTAATCAGATTTACCATTGAATACACCTGACACTGTGTGCTAATTGTTTTGCAAGGACGGCAATAATTCTTGATTTATGAACACGGCTCAGCTGAGGCTGAGGCTCGTCGCCAGTGCCGCCTGAAGATAATCGCGCGTAGTTGGTTATTATCGCAGTAATCACGGACACAATCAGTGAATTAATACTCTCTCGCTTGCTATGCTACCTGGTTTAACTTTGCTGCTTTGTTGATTCGATCGATGGCGATGGCGTGTTGGCGTGTCCAACTTCGACTTCGACCTTCACGGCCGGCCTGGTCTTCTTAGTCTCTCTGCAGCCCCAGCCTGCAATAAAGAACAATGACGAGAAGTAGGCAGCATTAAACACTTTCACAAATTAGTAAACACGTGATAAAGAGATAAATAATTACAGACTTGGTTGATTTTGGGATTTGGGCAACTGTTTTGATGTATTAATCAGTGGCACGCTACGCACAAGGCACACGGCAGAAAGCAATGGCGATGGCGAAAGGGTCGAAAATTGAAATCGGCGTGCACAGAAACACGAAAATGAATCTGAGGCTCTGGGAGCCTTGCCTTTTTAGTAAATCAAATCAAGTCGAAGTCGTGTGAGCATTAACAGTGTTTAGCAGTCAAATGAAAGCTTACCCAAAGAGTCAAGAGCCTCATACGTCATACGGCGCTGCGATAGAGAACAATGACCAGGGCAGGCCAGGCCAAGATGTGGGTGGATTATTGCCAGCTGGCTGGTGGCTGCTGATGATTGCGTCAATTAAAGGCTTAATTGTTGCTCTGCGATCTTAATCTCTTCCACTGGCCCACACCTTTACGTTCTGCGACTCTGACGATTGTGATTTACGATTCTGAATCGAATACTACACGAATTATGCAAATGCATATGCAAAATGCAAATAATTATGCGATTATGCCCACTGCCTTGTATATTATGTCTTCTGTATTACAATTAACTACTAAAGTGAAATACTTGAGTTTTGTTTGTGTTTATTGCAATCATTCAGAATTTTATGGCTTGGCTTGACTGCTGCTGTGTCGTGAATTTGTATTATTATTTGGTTCGATGATGTCCTTGACTTTATTACCAGCTCAATAAACTTAACGCGACGCAGTGCAGTGAAATGCAGGAGACTCGTGCCGCCATGCCATTTTAAGGAGCCACGGTACGTGATCATAATTATAACAGGCAGGCATGGCAGGCAGCAGGTCGAAATCAATTTAGTGGAACAATTATCGACGTGCACACACGCGTGTTGAATTAGAATGACAAACACTCAACACAGCATGGTATAAAAGCATCAAAACAAATAACTGATCAGCTCAATACAATTACAGCTCGCTTCGTCGTCTTGTCCTCGTGTACTGGTGTATTGCATGCAGATTAAGTAAACCGACGGTAAATGAACCGATTTGGCCTATTAAATAATCGTTAAGATTAAATTATCTCCCATGCAGGCTGCCAGGTATCTGTTTCTGACGCTGACGGCGACGGCGACGGCGACGACGACGGAGAGTTTCCGCAACTCAATTTCCGTTTAATGGTACATCGATACCAGAACCACAATCACACACACGCATCACGCATTTAAGTCATTATTGAAGTTTTACAACTCTACATGAATGGGAAATGCGATAAGAAGGCATAAAAATACGAAGATCCGAAGCGCATGCGCACGCGTACGCGTATGAGAAGCCACAGACGAGCATAAAACAAGCACAAACACAATTTCAAAGGCGAGATGCGATAAAATTCCATCTCGCACATTCCTCTTCAGTGCAATTCAGTAGCTTTAGCGTGGTTAATTGTTGCATATTGCCGTAAACCACGTCAAGCCAAGCCACGGCGAGTTATAAAGCTCAGGCCTCAGCTGCTGTAATAAAGCAAAGTTAGTAAAGTAAAGTATTTTGTGAAATTTCACATGCAATGGCACACTTTCAATAATGCATCGTTAATCGTAAATTAAGGAACTAGATCTTGTCTATCACCTCTCGCATACGTACGTGTGTGTTCTCGCCTGTGCTTTACGCGTGATCGACTGCCGCAAGCACCTAAATAACAATGTGCAATAACATAAGCATAACACGGAACAAAACCAATTCAGATGATAAATTAATTAATTGTCAAAGTAAATGCGATCGTTCGATGCTGATGTTGATGTTGAATGCAAGGCGAAGGCAAGGGAAAAGGTAACAATTGGTAATTCACAGTCTGAAGTCTGAAATTGGCAGCTTTGGCTTGTCTTGGCGCTGCTAATTATGCGGAAATCTGTAAAATTCTACCAAGTCTCAAGAACCAAGATTTATTGTACCGGGAACAAAAAGGCTACGCAATGTAACACGAAACGGAAAAAGAACACAAACGACAAACGGGGAAAAGAATTCCAATGTCAAAGTACTAAAAAAAATATAACCATTCGAAAGTCGCAATTCGCAAATTACAGCTTTCAGCTTTTGTGCAATTCGAGCCGAACTTTTGTGACTGGCGACGGCCACGACGACGGCTTTGGCTTTGGGATTTAGTAGTGCTAACAATAAAGTTGGTGATGAGGTGATTAGGATGCTGATGATTAGCTCAGAGCCGCATTGAACAATGATACATTGTCATTATGGCATGGCTCCGACTTCATTGCCGCAATAGCAGCCGTGGTCGCATTTTTGCGTTAGCATTTCTTGGCCTTATCAGCTGCAATTTGCGATTGCAGATTTTGCGTACATTTATTTTATTGCATCGCCCTGTTTGCTGGCTGAGAGTGAATCTTGGCCTGGCCATTGACTTTGGGCTCGGACAACTCCCAGACGAGTTAACCCACAATGCCGCAATGGAGAAATACAAAGAATGCTTCGCTTAATGCTCAGTCATTGTCAACATCAACTCGATATCATACTCGATTTCAGTGAATCTGCTCTGCGCTGCGCTGTTGCAAGCCAATCTGTAGTCGCAGTTTGCAATGATGATTCATATCAAATTACAAGTACAACACGCATTGAATGTTAATTCACTGCTGTCTTTTGTGAAGTTGACACTTTTTGAATGGATTGCTGAAGGCATTTTGTTCTTTGCATCTTTGCCTTTCCGTTCTCTTCTCTTCTCGAGTGTGTTTGCAATTAGTTAATCGAGATGCCATGCCAAGCCATAACTAAAGACCGGGCAAGCCCAAGCCAAGTCAGAGCTATGACAATCCAAGCCCAGCCTAGCCTTATAAGCCAAGACAGTGACAAGACATGACATATTGTGCCCATCCACAAACATGGCATGGCAGGCAGGGAAGCAGGTAGGACCAACCTGCTCGTCGCTCGCCAAGCCAAGCCAATTTATGAATGAACTTGCTTGAAGCTTGATTGATAAAACTAAAACTGCAGGTATTATCATAATGATAAAGTTTGAGATTGGGCGTGGTGTCAATTTAGCAAGGCAATCAAACCAAACGCTAAACGTTAAAAACCAAATGCAGAATGCAGAGGACTGAAGATGAAGACTGCGCTGTGATGTGCAGAATTGAGAATTCTAAGAATCATGACATTGGATTTTGTGGACGATTATGGCTAAACACTAAATGATCCTCCTCAGGTGCAGGTGCAGTGTAGGAAAGTTTATGATATGATAAAGCGATCTTGCATTGCATGGCCTTTGTTGACCTCTCCGATCGTGGACGCAGACGCGGAAGGGGCCGTAAAATGCAAAACCCCGCTGGCATTCTCAATTTCGAATTTCGCCGAGTACCCGCACGCAAGCACAAAAGCAGCACGATCATTAAAATCCAGATTTGTGATTTGTAGCCACACAAAAGTTGAAAAGCTAGCAAGAAGCAAGCAACGAACTGGAATGTGGATCCTCATCCTGGACGGATAGACGGATTTTCGCAGTAAAGCAAAGCCTGATTTATGATCATGACTTTACGAGTTACAAGTTGCAAGTTACTGCATCAGCGACTTGAATTCAGTGAGCCAGGCAAGGCAGGGCATTAAATCATGCTCTGTTGCGTAATGAAGGCATTTACACCACGGCACAGTGGTCAAAATAATAATAATACTGGTTTGGTTTGTGCAAACTGTGACTGCAGAAAGACTTGACTTGAGATTTGCACCGGCAGAATTCTCATGAAAATGAGTCATGCCGTGCCATCGCCTTGCATGCGGAGTACTCGTCGCGTGCATTTTTCACTGCCAGACGATTGAGCTTTTGTAAATCTTGTGCAATGTACAATAAAATGATGTTAAGTTGGGAATAGGAATAAGAATCATGAATGTCAACAAATATTTCTGCAGCTGCAAACTATTGCGATTTGCGGGAATGAATGTTCCAGTCACAGTCACGGCAGAGAATCATACGACCATCAAGTCAGTTTTGGATGTTTCATAAGAAGCGAGTCAATTCCGTTTTGATTCGGCTTTCAACTGTTGCAACTTTTCTAACCAAACCAAGGCAAAGGTAAATTCTGCCGGAGGACGCCTGGTCTTTCCCGGACTCCAAAGGTAAATTCGTCACAGGCAATTCAACTCAGTCACACGCTGCGAGACAAGATTTCAATAATTCAGATCTTATTAAATGTTGACGAAAGATTAATTTCGACGTAATTAACTGTCCATCGTCGCGTCGTCATTCTCCTCAGTCTCGTCAACCCCTTGAATAGATTTTGCAGCTGTCACGATCTTTCGTTTGCTTGTTTTGTTGCTGCCTTTCACTGCAGTGCAGATTATTGCTCCAATTAAAGCGATACGAAGGCCAGACCGAGTGCCAGTGCAGCATGTATTTATGAATTTGAATTATCAGAGCCACAAGCCGCATTGCATCTTGCTAGCACGACGCACTTGACGTGTAACAAGATTAACATGTCCTTTTCAGCTTTTCAGCCGAACGTAAGTCCATATAAGATCTTTTGGACTCTCATGACTATGGATTTACGGAGTTGCGTTGCAACTTGCGACTTAGAAATATGACATGTATCATGCTTTGCTACAACTGCGAGCCTGTCGCGGTGCGGTGACGTGATGTAATACCTCGAAAAATGTCACCAAGAATTAATTATCGTACGTTAGGACACAGTTTACATGCGAGTGGCAAAGGCAAGGCAAGAAGGCGACAACACGAACAAAAACAACTCAGATTTCATAATTCTGAAGATGTAAGTAAACATACGCGACGGCGAAATTGCAATTGGCATAAATTAAGAGTTTGTAAGGCATTTTTAATCAAGCATTAATTCACATTCACACGGCAGTGGGCAATGACGCGACGTGTCGATGATGCGAATCGAATTTCTGTACAGATCTTTAAAATAGATAAACTTTCCCTTTCCCACATTAACGAGGCAGTAAGCAGGCAGACAATCGAATCATTTATCTAGTCTATTTTGGACTCGGTATTCAATTCAATTCAGTAGTCAACTGTCAGCAGTCAGCAGTCAGCACTATCTCATATGAATTCGAATTCATTTCATTGCGTTGCATTGCATTTGAAGATTTCGTCTTAATCGCAGCGCAGTCTCGATAATGCGAATGTGATCTGTGAATCCGTGAGAAAAACTCATTAGCATTATCAAAGTTGGCAAATGGCAAAGCACAAAGCAGAGCAGAGCAGAACAATGACATGACTTGGCGAAGATTAAGATGAATGAAAATGAAACCAGGAAAATGCAAAACTCTTCGAGACTGCAAGACGCAAGAAAAGCAACAAAATCGTGGTCATCATCGTCAATTACAAAGAATCTTTTAATCACACACGTGTTTAACCATTTGCCTGCATGTACAAAGTAAGCTTACATTTAACTTAAGATACGTATTAGCTAAAGAGATACTTAGATAAGTAGTTATACATGTTCAAGAATTCATTTTTCTATTTACAAAATCATCAAATTCAGAAGATTGAGCTCACACCAGAGAGTCAGGCGTCCAGTCATTCTCGTGTCCTTACACATGACGTCAGGCTTCTTGCTGGTCCGCAGTCTGCATCAATTAAATGTCTTCTGGAGGGCCCAATGTCAGCAATGGAAACTCCATATTATGGGTCTCCACTTTCTCGACTTCATGTTCAAACCAGCGAGTATTGTCAGCTCCTGCCATCGCAACAATTTGCTCCTTCACGTAATCGCCACAGCCTTTCACTGGAAAGATACAATGTAATACATTCAAAGTTCCTCTTTTGAAATGTGCGCATGTACATTGCAAATCTGTGGCTTCGATTTACAGTTAATTTGAGCATGAAATGCTCGAGCCTTGTATCGGAAGTCTTCATCGAAAGCTTCTCGGTAAGTAAATGCTTTGTGTATGAATCGGAGATCAACTTTCTTCACGTATTTGACGACTCCTCGATCTATGAAAAATGCCTTTACTTGAGTATCTTCGCGACCTCCGCCTGCCATTACCTGGATTCTGTGGTAAAGAAAATAGATGGTTAGGAAATGTCTGCAAATACCCACCACACACACTAAAACTCTCAAGATCTCACCTATACCAGTTTTCGCCATCTTTGACACAGTAGTATCCTCGCGGAAAGCATTCGTATACTCTTATCTTGTCGTCCTTTGCACGCTTGCATTCGTAGCCCTGGTTGATCTTTTCCTGAAATTCCTCCAATGTTTCTGTGTACTCGATTAGCGGACCGGTGGGTTGGCCCATTTTATCCTTTCTTTTAGACTTGTACTCAAACGTTGCTTTGCTAATAACCTAAACAAGATTATGACATTAGAGAATATCATTCGAAGAAGTCGCACACCGCCACCGCGCCGAGTCGAGTGCGTAATCAAACTTACAATGACATTCAGCATTCCATTCTTTTTCTTCAATTGTTCCGTACTACAAAATGTTGCCTCCCCAACATCCTCCGTCTCGCATTGAGTGATGTAAAACTTGCCCGGGTTGAGGACTTCAAATCGTGGAAATTCGTACGTTGGGTGGAGGTAGTCATACGGCTCTACTGGTGGCTCTGTCGGTCCGGTCAAATGAAGAGCTCCACCATCTAGCATCAAATCAAACTACCATTTAGCAAGAAGAGATTAATTTAATTCCTTTTCTGTTTTCGGATAAAACTTCCTTACTGAATGAACTTTGCTTGCTTTTGTTGGCCATCCTCGGAGGTTTAATGGATGGCTTCTTGGCAGGAGTCGGGCGCCCTGTAGTGGTGGTCGATTCCAAGACCGACGGGGCCTCTGGAGTTAAACTTCCGCTTCCTGCCGAACTTTCAATGTCAGCTAAGTATAGGTTTACCTTTTGAGCGGCGGAGATCGATGGCAGATCAATTTTATGACACGGTCTTTGTGGTTCTTCTGGTTCATCTGAACTTGCTGCCTGGGGTCGAGTAAGTCGGCGCTGGTCCCCCTGGTGAATCTTTGGTTCAGGTTTGGACCGCCGCTCCAGTTCGGGAAGCTTCTGTTCCACAATTTTGTCGTATTTTGATTCCGATTTGAAGTTGTTCACCTTGTACTTCAGTACACGCCTCGAGTCGGGTGTTTTCTTCCAGTGCTGATCCTTGGAAGAGGGGAGGGTGTTTCCGCCGCTGGGGCTGGAACGGACAAACTTGCTTCGGGTGTTAGCTGAAGTGGTAGCACGTATTTTGGGTGGATTCCTTTCAGTAAAATAAACATTGGGATCCCAAATAACTTCGCTTACGAATTCTGGATTCCCCTGATCAGAATTCTCGCAACTCCTTCTGTTCATTACTAATTATAATTAATTGAATCTCTCTACACTTACTTAATTTCAACTTAAACTGAGAACTCTGAGCCTTTAAAAATTGACAGGCGACTTCAACAAAAGAACTCAGAACCATTGACATAAAGTAAAATTACAGGCGTTTCGCAACTAATTAATTAATTATTACAGGTAATTTTATGTCAATGCTCAGAACTGTCAGATCATAACTCAGAAATGGACAAAATCTCAACGTTTTTGACTCACTCATTGCATTGTGAGTCAAACTCAAATCTCAAAACTTGACGCTGCTGGCGTACGGCATGCTGGATGCGGATGCAGATCTGCCCCGGAATCTAGCTTTTGCTTTGTTTGCAATTCGAGCCATAGCTATAATAAACACGACTGGACCGACGCGGACGGCTCTCACGACGTCAACTCCATTTCTCAAGCAAAAGCTAATCCCAATCCGTACCCATAAAAATGGGTCATGACAACATTTCACTTGACTGATCCACTAACCAATTCGGTGGCTCGTCGTCAGTCTCGGCCTAAGCCCAAATCCAGTTCATAACTCGCAATTGTAATTTGCAATTAGCAACCGGGCAACTCAATATCCACGTTACACAGTTGCGAAATTGCATTGGTTTATAAATCATGCCGGGAATTTTGTTGTTTCATCCCAGATTCTAGGTTAATTTCGTAATGTTTTGGGGGTTTAGTGTTTTCTGGTTTGATTGACGTCTACGACTACTACCACGACGTAACTTCTGGAGAAGGAAAGTGTTGGTAGGGGTTCCAGGAATGCTCGAAGGAAATCAATGAATATTCATACGTGATTCATTTTCACCGCATCGCAAAACAAGTCGATACGCACTAACACGGGATGGGTCAACGCTTCTTGTAAATTTGCTTTTATTTTCCCGGTCCAGTGTGTTGTCTACTTTTAATCAGATTCAGTCATTCATTTGGAGTGGACGCAGGACGTAAACAGCCCAACTTCGGGCTTGTAGAGTGAAAGAATGAAGTCCTCTCTGGTCTTACCACTCGTGCTGTTGCTGTGTCTTCTTCCAATGTCCCTATGTCTGCTTAAAAATTGTGTCACGCCCTCGGAGTGGAAGAAGGACCACACGACCCCAAAATGTGAGGTGGTGACAGTCGGCGACTACACTTGCCTGGCGAAGAATCAAATATCTGTTCCACGCCCGGAAATACGCGAGGCCGATCCGCGAGATCGAATCAGAATCCTTTGCTGGGCTCCGTACCCAATCGACTTGGATGTGGATGGAACACTAGTAAGACAAGTTCTTCAAAATTTGAGGCCAGTGTGGTGGTAGTTTCGAATTTTCGAATTATTTTGCACCGTTTTTAGCTGAAATCGTTCCCCGGAATCTTTTTCGTCAGGAAGTACATTGGAAATTCGACCGATCTGAATTTGGCCGACGCGTCCAAGTTTGAGTACACGATCACAGTTCCCTTGGCCTTCCCTCAGTACTCCCCGCGATGGTGGAGAATCTTCAAGCTGAGTGACCGTAGTGTGAGCACCGAATTCTACCTGTACAGCCCAGGGCCGTCCGATAAGGTGCTGCCGTATAGCTGGCAAAATGAGAAGCAGGTTGAGAACGTCGTGGTGCCCGAAACACGATTTGCGGTTTTGCCGTGCACCGTGACAAATCCAAGCGATAAGGTGACTCTGTTCAAGTACGGGGTAAGTCAAGTCTTGGAATTTGCTGACAATAGATCAGACTTCTATTGCCAAATTTTCTACGTATTACATATTTCGATTAAATAGGTAAAAAAGACAGAAATCCCCGTCGACAATACGACCGTGTCCTTTGTCCCGAACATCGGCTTCATTCTCGACACAAACGTTGAACCACCACCGTGGGGGAGTTACGTTTGCCAGGCGACCAACCCCAGAACGTTGAATTTCGAGAAATTCGAAGTCGTATTGGAGGAGAGTAAAGGTTTGACTGATTCTTTCGAGTGAGGCAGCTGCCTTTCCGCTTTTAATTAGCACATTTTTTATCATTCCAGCTTTTGTACCCGTCCCCTCTGCCGAGATCGTTTACTCGTTCTCTGACCGGACGCTCACGCTCGATTGCAAATCCAAGACTTCGATTTCCATGTCTGGTACCCTGAACGGAGCAGAAATTCCGAAATCTGAATTCAGACTGACGAGAAATGACACTCTGCTCCTGAAATACGTTGGCGTGTACGAAGCTGAAGCTGGAACCCTGAACTCGACAGATTCTCTCGTGGTTTCATGCTCTGGTGAGGGCACACGGACACTGAACCTTTCTGAAGGTGGAAGTAGCACGCACACATGGCGCGTGCAAGTTATTGAAGCTAACAGTAACGAAGTTTTGCAAGTGATCAACGACGGAAGTCAGGTGACCTGCTCCTCGAAGGCCGCTTCAGTTAATCTATTCAATACAGAATGTCCGAATTTGACGTACTGTCGAAGCAGAAGATCCGCATTCGAGCGACTTGGAGTAAGTTCAACGAGGCGATAACCCTTAACCCAGGAACGGCAGATTTTGCACGCAATTTTGAAAACTTAATATTTCATCTTGAAATTGCAGCGGAACCAATGCGGACTGACAATTGACATTGTCCGCTGTGGCACCATTTGCGATGAGCGCTCGCCGCACTGTCTTCAGATGACGGAGGCGTCGACCTTTTCGAGAGGCTACTTCAAGTGCGAAGGGTCCGGAAAAGCGTACGAGTTTAATTACGTGAATGGCTACGATAATCGAACGTGTAAGTCAAAAGCCTCAACATTAGAAAGCATGAAGAAGACCTCAATGATAGGAGTCATTTTCATTTAGATACTGACTTGGACGACATTCCATCAGAAGCCGTCATCGAAATCACGGCGCCAAACAAGGCCCTCTTCGTCAACACGACAAACCCGTTTCGCTGCCGCGCTTCGTCGTTCTTGTCCAACGGCGAATTTGTTTGGAAGGCCCGACGGCCGGACGGTTCTTTATTCAGCCCCAAAACGAAAGCCGTGCGCCCCTTCCACGATTACAAGAAGAATATCGACTCGGTCTGGGAAGCTGAGATCCGATTCGAGGAGTCGACGACGGAAATATTTTGTTTTGTCCCACGATGGAATTCGGAGGGTTGGGTGAATACTTCTGTTCCAGTTCAGGTCAAGCAACCAACAAAACCTGTCATCACAAACAAAGGGGAAAACAAACGAGTGGCGATCGGCCAGACGGGGACGCTCACGTGCCACTCGATGGGCGACCCGACTCCCAACCTGACGTGGTACCGCGATGGGGTACCCGTTGGGCCACCTTTTCAGACGTACAACATCGCGGAGGGCAAAGTCCTCGAGTTCCCCGTCATGAAGGCAGAGTTAGCGGGCGCTTACGAGTGCAGAGCGAAGAGCATCGGAGGAGAGGATTTTGGAGAATACATCGTGGAAGCATTCGACCCGCCAAACATCACGCTTTACATCGGCCTTGGAGTCACGCTCCTCGTGCTTCTGATCATCATCTTGCTCGTGTTGTACTGGAAACTGCGCCGGGCTCACGAAGCCATTCGCTATCTCTCCGATGAAGAAGTCAACCACTTCAAGTACGGCAATCCGGAAGCTGCGAAAACCGCGAAGGAGCCGCACGAAATGATAATCAATCTCCCCTTCAATCCGGATTACGAAATAGCGAAGGACAGGCTTGAATTCGATCAGAACAACGTACTTGGGAGCGGAGCTTTCGGGGTCGTGTATCGAGGCAAGCTGGCTAACTTCGCGAATGACGTCGCCATCAAAACAATCAAGCCGTACAGCGAAGTGTCGTACTTCAAGTCACTTCTCTCCGAGCTGAAGGTCATGATTTATCTGGGCAAGCATGAGAATATCGTTCAGCTCATCGGCGCCTACACGGCGAATATCAAAGAGCGGGTCCTGTACATGGTCGTGGAGCTCAGCCCGTATGGGAACCTCGAGAATTACCTCCGCTTTCATCAGAAGGAGTTTAACAATCTGATTCGTGAGGACAAAATCTGCGTTCGAGGCAGTTTAGTCCAGTAAGTTTGTCCAAAGCCGTGTAACCGAGTTTGTGGGCGAATCTTTGCTTGACGTACGGCATTCTTGTCTTTACTTTTTCCACAGGGATTTGTATGCCAATTTGGTCCGAGAGTGTCGAATGAGCTCCACCTCCCATTCCCGAAGCACAGGCGGCACGGGCACGCTGCAGGGGCTCTCCACAACCGAACTCATTGACTGGGCGTACCAGATTGCGAATGGGATGATGCATCTGGAAAGCAAGAAAGTTATTCACGCAGATCTCGCGACCCGAAACGTTCTCCTTTACGAGAACGGCGTGGTGAAGATCACAGACTTTGGGCTCTCGCGTCAGCTGTACGCGTACACATCCTACTTGAAGAAGGAGCAGGAGCCACTGCCTTGGCGCTGGATGGCTCTCGAATCCCTCCGTGAAATGAACTTCTCCACGCAGAGCGACGTGTGGGGCTATGGAGTCACGTTGTGGGAGCTCTTCTCACTCGGTGCGGTGCCTTACCCGGGCCTCGCGTGGTCAGTCGACTTTGTCGAGAAACTGTCGGATGGGTTGAGGCTGTCGAAGCCTTTCTATTCGACAAGCGAAATGTAAGACATGAAACTTGACTAATTGACTCATGTTTTAGGATTCTTGTGCATTTTTGTATTTTGTTGAATTGGTAGATACGAAATCATGATCCACTGCTGGCACACCGACCCCGGCCAGCGCCCTTCTTTTTGCGAGCTCCGAAACTTGTTTGATGGAATCAAGATGCGGATGATGGACCCAAATCCAAGCAAATAGCTTTCACTGCTTCACTGCCTGCTGCAAACCGCAAACCTGAAATGCACTGAAAGCGGCACGTCACGTACGCGACCGGCACAAAAAAACCCTCAAAAGGAAATGCTGTCAAGATTCGGCCATGATTCAAGCCAAATTACCATAAAAATTGCTTGCCGCTTATTGCTGTATCGCGTGTCGCGTGCTTGGCCGAAAAATCAAATTTGGAATCTTAAATTGGCCTTTGTCGACGAAAATTGGTTTTTGATTCACGCAATTCACGATTCCTCCATTATGACCTTTTTATGCGTAGCAATTCGGCATTGCAATTTATCGCGGACAATTTTCTCACTTTTCTTACAGAAATGTAGAAATAAATTAAGTTCAGCACAATTCCTTAATGCGTAATGCCTACGAATACGAGTACGAATTCCAATATCCTAAATTTGCGAGGGGTTACATCCACATTTCGATGTTAGGCACTCCGACCATGTTGTCGTACGCGAGGCGGAGGACGACGATCATAGCGAGCGGGACCATCAGGAAGGGAATCAGGAACGGGGCGCTGAAGGACGAGCTGACCTCAGCGATGAAGAGAATGCCGAGCCCGAGGATTCCGAGCACGCTGCCGATGCGGGAGAAAACGTCCGGAGGCATTCCTTCGCCGCCACCGCCTGGACCGTCCTGCTTGTTTTGAGCATCTTTTCCGAATTTTGCGCCGAAACGCGCCTTCAGCGAGGAAATGATGCTGCTGCTCGAGGATTCTGAGCCGCTGTGGTCCGGGTCGTCTCTGTAAATATCGACGTCGGACTTTTTGGAGAGAGAACTCTTCGACGCGGACGGAAAGTACAGAAATTGCGGTTGCACTGCCGAAAATGAGAAAATCGGTTAATGAATAGTTCATTTGTTCTAATTAATTAATTTTCTAATTGGTCTTTGCGTATTTCTGGCTTAAGCTTAGCTGCTTACCTCCGTGCACAGCTGGAAGGTCGTGCTGCTGCTGGTTTTGATAAAGACCGATGTTGGCGCTGGAACTGTGAGCATTATAACTTTGAGTGTGGTTTCGTCGGGATTTCACTTTGTGGATTCTGCAGTCCACCTCCACCGTCGTTAAATAAATTAGTACTAATGCGAGAAAGAGCACAGAAGATTTGGGGTTCCCCATTTTAGTGAGCGTGGGTACAATTTGGGGAATTTTGGAGAATCAATGTCAAATGGTGATCCAGATACTCACACGAGTATCCATTCAGTTCGAAGCACTTCTAATCAGTCAACAAATTTGAACTTGAACTTCAAAGCCGTAAATTGCAAATTTCTATCAAATTCTTGACCCTTGCCCCTGTCTTCACTTGCGAGCTGTCAACAGTAGAATAAAACTGCCCAATTCACGAGACTTACTTTTTATCTTCACCCTCTCCATCGCCCTCGCCCAAAGAAGACCCAATGACCATGACAGTGCGTGCAATTTGCAGTTTGCACTTGCACTGTTGGCCGTGGCCTTTGCCTTGCCTACCTTGCGACTGGTGCACAAAATCGAGAGTCGTTTTCTGGGGTCGTTTCGCGAGGCGTTTGCGTATTTTTGGCAAATCACAGTCGGACAAATAGCAGCAACGACTAATTTTCTCGTTAATGCATAATATCTATTATTTATGCAGCTTGTTCCGTACGCTGGCGTTGCCACTGCGCTGCGTTGTACGCGTACGTACGTGATAATGACATACTTTAACCTCAACCTCGGCCCCTGACGCTTGACGCCCTGCCCTGGCCATGTTATGTTACTCTTGCAGTTGGCAGTTTGTATTTTGTTCAAAAATGTGATGTTTTCGCATAATTTCTGTTTCTGGCCTCTATCACCATTGTTGTTACTTTCTTTTGGCTGTAACTCGCAAAACGCAAGTCGCAACTCTCTTCATTGTTCAAGCCACAGGCGCGTCCAAGCCACAACAATGCACGCACGAGACACCACTTTTGGCTGACTTTTCTGAGCCTGCATCTCATTACAGGCTGCCAGGCTGTTGAAATTACGCAAAATGCAAAACTACCCTGCTATGCCGTGCCATGTGCAAAGTGCATCAAGCCAAGTACTTGACAAAACTCGTCCAACAACTTGTTGAGGGCTTGGCGTGGCGTGTTTGGGTTGAATTGAGTTTGGATTCGAGTGTTGGATTGATGAGAGACGGCTGTCAGTGGGCGAAGGCGAAACGTGGCAATTTGGCCACAGCGTCATGAAATTCATGATTCGGTACATGCGTTATCAAGTTCTAGGTTACTATCACTTCCTTTCCTGCGAAACGCGAAACTGTGCAAATTCGCTGCAAATTCCACAAAACCACCACCTCCAAAATCCTTTCCCCTTCATTTATTTTGGCATTGTTGCTGTTGCTCTGTTGATGGTTCTTCTTTCGTCGTGTCGAGTGTCGTCTTCTTTTCTTAGCCTTTGCCCTTGCCTGACGTTAAATCTTGATTTATTCGAGGTGAAACGGCAAGATGCTTATCGCTCGTCGCTCGTGCACGATAACACCAATAAAATATTCATAATTATGGCTTATAATTCATATTTTCGAATTTCGAGAAATGCGAAATGTGAATCCTCGTCTTATTTACGAGCCAGCTGACAAATGAAGCGAATGACCACCAAAATTATATGCTGAAATATTCAAATTTAATTAAATTCAAGTTCTCTTCGTCTTTCGTGTTTTTGCATTATTACTGCGTTGTTACACGCATTTAGATTTCGTCGTTTTTTTTGGTGCTGTGCTGACTTTGGGATTTCTCCTGCTCTGCGAAACGGCAAATGCAAAACCCGTCAAGTGTTGGTTGATAAGTTTACTCATTAATTACTCAGCTGTCATTTTCATTTTCATTTGAGCCATTAGCCATTAAGCAGTTTAGCGTTGTGCCATTAAACACCTACTTTTAGAAATGACATTCCTGACTCGTCGACCAGTTGGCCGGCTGACTGACTCACTCCGTCGATTTCGACTTTGACTGCGGCTAACATTGACCCCAAAAGATGAAAGTGCATGACTGACCGAGACTGAAGAAATAAAACATTGCACTGCGATTTGTACTCCTCCTTGACATTGTGTAAGGGAAATCAGTGACGCGGCAGGATAATTTAATGCAAGATTAAGATCGGAAGTTGCGAACTATAAACTATTACAACAATACAGACATTAATTGTCAATTGTTTTGTCAAAGTGGAAGCAGTAGCAGCAGCAGCAGAGAAAATAGTGCGACCGACCATTTACAAAGGACGTTCACATAGCAATGACATTGTGCAGCTGGCAGCTGCACTGTGACTGTGACTAACGACGGATTGTGATTCATTCGACTTATTTATGACCTGGTAAACGCACACACTAAAACAATACAGTACACACTCACACACATTTGAATTAAGCAATGTCAATAAAGCGTCTTGAGTCTTGATAAATAATATAGTAGATAATTGTTGTTACACAATTACTTATTACTGTATTGTATATTGTATTGTACTTTTGGTCATTGACGTTAGTTTCTATTCTAGACTAGACGAGTTTTCAAGTTTTCTAATGAAAGAACAATGATTAACTGAAGTACGTACATTAAAAAGTGCAATTGGACGGTAAATTAAGAGTTAGATTTTGAACTGACGGAGCCTTTAACCCTAAAATTGAACACTAAGACTGATTCTTCTAGTATTTGAGTCCATAAAGCGGTGGGATGCTGATTGAGGCCAAAATTGACGAAATTGGCAGTGATTAAAATAAATCATAAAGAATACTTGCAGCCCAGCTCATCCTCGTCCAGTGAACACGAAGCCACCCAGCACCGTGTACGCACCTCCGTTGACAATTCCAAGAAGCTAAAACGTGAAATGGAATAAATGGGTCGGAACTTGCCTCAACCTTGACCTTGAGAAAATGAGTGCTTACGCCAGCCACCACGCGCTGATAATATTTTGACTTCGAGCAGCCGGCCCAGTACCCCAAATATTCGCAGGGGTCATCTTCACGCACGCTGAGGGTCCAGAACGTCGCCGCGACCAGGAGCAGCACGCCCAACACAACGTGCGCCAGAGGATCAGCGTTTCTGACGAGATCCGCACGATCCGAGCCAAGCCCTCCAGTCTGGAGAATCGTGCTCCAGACGGCTGAGAACAGAAACGTAAAGATAAGCACGGCCAGGTAGAATTCTTCTTTCGCATCGTCCGAGGAGTATCTGCAGGCCGTAATGGCGAGATTCACGAGTCCGATGACCTGAATTTGAGTGGACAAATGAAATAAGAAATTAAAGAGGCTCGAATTCACCTTCGCACGCGTGCGTGCGTGCGTGGCGTGCCGTGGCACGGCTTTCGTTTTCACTCACCAGCGTCACAAGGCGAAGGATACCGGGCCGGCCTTGAAAAACTTGAAGTATCGGCATGTTTATCTTTGTACTGTGAGTTAATTAATGAAATTGCAATAATGGCAGTCAAAGTCAAATCTGTGACTGAAGTCCGAGAGAATTTGTGCGGGATGTGAACGCGTACGCGTTTTGCGTGCACATACAACGCAAAGAACACACGTGCACACGCCGAAGAGGAGTAGATCTTCGACCAGCGTCGCGTCGGTCGCTGTATCCAAGTGAGATCAACACGTAGAATTAAAAATAGATGTCCTAATTTTTGGAGCTTATAGCTTAGCTTAGCATAAATCCGTGCTGTTTCGGTGCTAGTTTCTTCGCTTCCTAGTATTCCACAACCCGCATCGGCGCCCGCAGAATTGCTTAAAGCAATAAAGTGCTTTAAATACACAATGCACGCGTGCGTGCACCGGAGCGGTTCCTTTTTAAGGATGCTTTATTTAATAGCTTGAATCGAATTGAGAAGGTTAACAGAATCATAAGCACGTCTTTTAAGCAGATGCCATGGACTGGAAGTCGGCCGGCCCTCTAAAGGAGCTGGAGCTCTGAAGCTTGAATGGCTCGGTGGTTAACTGGTTACGGTTTAACTTGTAAATTCTTTAACAGAAATGCTGAAATGACTTTAGCCTCTTCCTGTGAAGACGAACGATCCCAGGACGATGTACACGACTCCGTTGATAAGGCCAAGAATCTGGAATCAGTGCAATCGAGGAAATCAGAATTGAGTAACAAATGCAGCTGGGACAAATCCGAATCATTTCATGGTTCATGGATTTTAGCTTACCCCGGCAATGACCCGAAGCGGGTAGATCGCAGACGAGCACCCGTAATGATAAGCAAGCTGATAATAATACGTATGCAAGCGAATGTTACAGGGGTCGCCAATTTGGAGTACGCTTATGAACCAGCAGATGGTGGCAATCAGGAGCAGGATTCCGATAACCATGTGCCCGATGGAGTCAATGTTCTTGACAAGATCCGCCTTGTCCTCGCCCAGCACTCCTAGCAAGAGCAGGATCGTCCACACCAGCGAGAATAAGAATGCAATGACTACGATGGCCAAGTAAAACTCTTCTTTGCCAATTCTGAAGTATTTGTCGGCGGTGACGCCCAGATCAATGATTCCAATCACCTGAGATGGTCAAATTCAGGAATTCAGTTGCAAGGCGATACAATTCCGAAGTATTCGCAGCAGTGTCAGCATCGCACGCACTGTTTTCACTTACCAGCGTCGCGATCCGAAGGATTCCACGCAGACCCTGGAATATCGATGTGTTTACTGGCATTTTGGATCAATTAACTGATCAGCCCACGAACGAGTGAAGATTGATGGCTTTGAAGGTAAAGATGAAGGTCAGATCTCACGGAGTATGGAAGACTGAAATCGAAGGAAGACGTCCGAGTCCAAATTTGAATTCTTCTGTGTTCAGTGCTGTGCTTAGTTTTTACTTTTTACAGTACACGCAGCTCAAGTCAAGTCAAATAGTAAAACTCAAACTGAATTAAAAATAGCCGTCCCAAATCTGAGCAGCAGCAACAGGAGCAAATTCCACATTCCACTCCAGCAGAACACCAGACGAAAGTGAGATGAAGATGAGATCATCGTTGAATCTGATTCACAATTCACAGTTCACAACTACATCACATTTGTGACTTGACTTACATCAGTTCCACGGTACAACGCTACGTTATAAACGTGGCGTATTTGTATTACTCTGTAATTGAATCTTGAAAGTGGAACCACTCCCCAAAAATCACGGCAGCAGCAGCAGCGGCTCGGCAAAAAAGCGACGACGACAACGAGGAGGATGTCCATATTTATAACATGGCATGGCTGATGATGGTATTGGGTTGGGTAATAAATCTCTTGACGTACGTACGCGTACTCTGTTTATTTGCAAGTCATATAAGTCACAATTCAAAATCGACGGAAACGCGAGGACGGCGACGGCAGTGCACTTAAAGCTGTCGGAGTCGTAAAGTCTCTTCTGCGGATCGTCAATCGCTGACGAAACACAAAATGGCGAAATACGAATTATGCAGGAAGCTCAAGCCAAGACGCAAAGCAAATTGAGTTAAATCGAGAAATAGAGTTTATTCCACATTCGAACGCACAACAGCGAGGAGAATGAGAAATATTTAATACAGATCCTCAGCGTCAGCAGGATCGGCTTAGTTTTAAGACTAGCATTTTAGTGCAGTTTGGTGAATTACGAGTAATAATTCGTAATTGTAGTCGCATAATGATAATATTGACACAAGAGACTTAAAAATATTTAAACCACATATATATACTCGTATTCGTATTTCTTTCGTCAAGCAGTCTAGTCCAGTTCGAAGGTAAAATTCATAAATCTTAAATGGTCTGGGAAGAAGAAACGTGGCTTACAAGCGTCGGGATTCTCAGGTAATTCTGTAAGATCAAGATCAGGAATTCAATATCCATGTCGTCCGATTAAAAGAGTCCCGCCTGCTTCTTCAGTTCAGTTTTCTTCCATGACTGTAGTTTTCCAAACTCTTCACGACTCATTTTCAGTAAATTCTAAAAAATTAAGCAAAATTCATTGACTTTGACAATTAATTCATTAAAACCCGAAAATTTCACATGCGATTTACCTCGAAATCTTCGTCACTGAGATAAGCCTCCAACTTCAGTACGTCCACTCCTTCGGGCCGAGCTTGCAGCTCCTCCAGTGTGTAACTCGATTTCTTGAACGGGCGCAAAGCGTCGACGAGGGACATGCACGGCGATTTTCCCGCGTTGTAGGCGGCCGCCTCCTCATTCACACGCCAGCAGGGGAAAAGCGCCCGGAATTCTGGTGGTTCGAGCCCGGAATGCACGAGCGAGCCTTCCACGCTGTGGCCACGATGTGCGGAGAATTTGATGGCCGTTTCAAGTGCCGCCTTGCGTTCCGCAGCCCAGCGATAAGAAAGCGAGCCGGTTGTCGAGTTGGAATTTTCTTCGTCCTCAGCCTGGAGCCAGCCTTGCCACAGCCACGTTTTGTTGGGCGTGTTGATGAGAAACAGGGCTGCAATGCAAAAAGAAGTCATTCAAACAAGCCAGCATTAAATCACAGAGCCGAGCCACAAAGTCCAAGCTCCAGGCCTATTGACTTACATGGTTGCTGGGCACCGTACAACTCCTCCTGCAGCACCGGAAACGGATCGACGAGCGTCGCCTTCCTCCGCACGCTCGGCACTGGTAGAGCTTCGAAGGAGCCACTCAGAGTGCTGAATCGAAAGATTTCTAGCTCGGATTCCTCCTGTGGCTTCGTGCATGAAGCGTACGACTCGCGCCATTTGGTCAAATTGCCATTTGACACTTGCAACGAGTCCAAGAAGGACTTTGGCTCCTGCAGCTCCTCCACTTCGATGATAGGCAATCCTGAGTACTGAGCCAGTACTTTCTGGCCCACAGACAAATATTTGGCACCTGCCGCAGCAATTTTCCTGCTTGCGCAGCACGAATTTTGCCCGTGCCACACGAAAATGGATTTCTTGGTCAGGTACAGAAACGACCCTCGACTCCTGAACGATGCTGGCTCGGGCGCCACTTCGAGAAAGTGACCTTCCTGCTCCTGGCCGCCCATCGCGACGTAGAGCCTTCGCTCCAGCTCTCGCTTCGCGCAATCTTCCGGAGATCCGTCGTGAATGAACATCAGCCCTTCGAACAGGTTCAGAAACGCGGGCGGCTCGGTCCCCTGCACGACACGAATCTGCGGTCCCTTCTCCTCGTCCAACTCCACTGTCATCAGGGCACTCGTCCCCTTCTCAGTGATGCTTGACCCAAGCCCGTGCCAGAAGAAGTACGCCGTTCGCTCCCGGCCTCGGATACCCGCCTGCTTGCTGATATTGCCTTTCAAGTCTCGACCCGTCGTCGTCACGATGTACGACCAGCGAATCACGTACGTTTCGCACGAATAGAAGTGCGCCATTTCGGACTTGGGCACCTTTTCGGTCGAAAACTCGGAGACGTGCCACGCGACCAGATTTTCGGTGCTGATCACGTACGTCCGGCGCTCTTTGTCTCGTACAGTGTCGCCTCGTCCCACGTTGAAACCTTGCAGCTCGAGCCCAGCGTCTTCCAGCTCACGCCAAGCGTGGTCCATTTCTTTCGGCTCGCAAGCCTGGAAATTAAACCCGGCTTCGACTCCTTCCTTCCTCGGCGACGACTTGACGTTTTTGCTGAAGCGGCCTTCGTCGGGCCAGTCGAAGAATTTCTCACGGAAGAGAATCGGCTCCATGAATTGTACGACGCGTTTGAACCAGGCCCAGCTTGGGCGTTTGGTTTCCGTCAGCGGGCTGAATTCTTCTCCGTCGCCGTGATTTTTTTTGTATCCGTCGTCGTACATTTTCCGGGCCAGCCTGGAGCCAAGTTTCTTCAAATACAAATCGGCTTTTGAACCTGACCACACGTACATTTCGGACCCAAAGTCAAAGACGAGGACTGCATCTTCTTTCAGCATTGCATGCCGTGGCTGGGTGGCCCAGCCTCCATGTTCATCGCGATCGTAGGGCACGAGCTCCTCCTTGTCAGGATCCACTTCGTATACTCGATTGGTCTTGATCACGCCCAGCTCGTAGGCTTCATCGTGCTCGTCGCCGAGCTCGTCTTCTTCCGGCTTGATGGCACCTCCGCCAAGTGCCTTGATAAATGACTCGTAGCGGGAGGGGCTGAAAGGCTCCTCGAGCGTGTGCACTTTCGAATTCGGGCCGCAGCCCAAATCCCGTCGCTGAGTGAGGTGGGCCACGACGTCCGCAAGCTTGGATCGCTCCATCCGATTTGAGAACTCGCCAATGTACTGATAAACCGTGTCTCCGCCGTCGGTGACCAGCACAAAGCAGTCGCCAGAGTTTATACTCGCCGTCGTCGGGGGCACAAGCCGCGTCTGCACGTAGCGCTTGCCCTTAATTTGAAGGAGCATCAGGTACGGGAATTCCTGGGTCGACATGGCGGCGGCAGCCTTCAGCCTCACGGCGGAGAAATCCTCCTTGCTTGCGAGCCCCGCAAGCGCCTCGACTGACATCGGGCTGCTTTTGGCAAGCCCTTCAATTTGCGCCCGCTTTTTCAGTTCCCTTTCCCTAACTTCCGGCGCCACTTCGAAGTACGCCTGCTCGCTTGCGGTCGTCCGCTCGGCGAGGGCTTTGACTGGGTTGCGGCTGGCAGCGTGCTTCCGGTTGACTTTTACGTTCCGGCGAACGCCGAGAAGTTTGTGTGACGCAGGAGCGCTGCTGATAAGCGAAGAGAACGATGCGTCATCGATTTTGGGTGCGTTTCCGGATTTGGCGGGGCTGGTGAAAAATTGGGTAAACGTCTCATTGTCGTTTGCAGCGATGGAACGGAGCACCACGTCGTCTTCGGGGTTCGACTCTGAGCTGGAGGAAGTCTCCATCCGTGATCTTGCTGCTGCTGCTGCGCTAACGCTCCTTGGCGTCAACGGAACGGCGGTGGCGGTGGGCGACTTTTTGACTAGCGATAGCGATGATACTTTTCCACCGTCCAGGGCATCGCCATCGCCGAGGTTGGCATTCGCATCCTTCGCTTTAACAGGTTTCTTCCTGTTATCCTTTTCCTGTAGTTGCTGGTGTTTCATGAGGCAGGCCGAGAGTTCGTGCTGTGGCTTGCTAAACATCAGCTTGGAAAGCGACAACTTCTTCCCGTCACCACTGCCTCCGCCGGCTGCATGTGACAAATTCACCGCGTTCAAATTCTTGGCGTTATTATTCTGGCACTGAGATCCACTCGACGACTTGGCCAGTTTACCCGCTCGCTCCAATCTGCCTTGCACGGTGAACGCGGTCGCATCTGATTCAGAGATCCGTTTCTTCCAGCCGTCTTGGGACTTTTCGAGGAGTGAAAGCCGGGCGGCGATGACGCTGCTGCTTTCCTTGTTATTCTTTGGCTCAGTGTTCTCGTTGTCGTTCTCGTTCTGCTCCGGGCTGCTGCGACTGATGTCAACGTCGGCAGCCGCGGCGTCCACTGCGTCAATGCCAACTCCGAAGCCGATTACAGGCGGCGTCACCTTCTTGCCAGGCACGCGCTTCAGCCAGCTCAGCTCCCCGTTGGTTTTGAGCGCGGCTATCTTCTCTTTGATCCGATTTGACCGGCCACTCCCGCCACTTCCACCGCTGCCCGGAGAGCCATCGGCTGGCGCTGTTTGCGGCGACGGAGACGGCGGATCTGCGTACGGGATTTCAAGTTCCATCTTGGGGAAATTGCAGCTGGAGCTACGCGAGAGGAGTTGCTTCTTCACAAAACTGCAATACACAAGAAGACCGATTAAATTTACAGGTCGAAGCCCGCGTTCGTGTGGTGAATAGCGCATTGCGATTTTCTACCTTATCAGTGACATTACGAGCGAATAGCGTTGGAGAATTTCGAGCCAGAGAACTCTCGAGAACTTCGAGCTAAGCTACGCTAAGACAAAACTACTTCTTTAGTGGTCAGTGAACGAAGACTGATTCAGATCCGCTTCGCAGAGACGACTGCGACTTCGACTTCGACTGAATTAAAATTAAAGAGTGCAACGGATCGCTGAGAATGAAAATCACTGAGCAGGCACCGAGCCGAGAAGTCATAACGCGTCAGCTTGCCTTGCAATCTGCCGCAAAAATCTGTTGCAAAGTCACGTAATTGCAAACGCAAACTTATTTGCATTGTGCATCAAAATCATTCGCATGCACATGCGCATTCGTAATCATAATCGCGTAAGGGCATAACAAAGCGTACAACGACAACGAAAACAACAACAATGACTATAATGCGGTGAAGTGAACCAGTTTCGCATCTCGCATTCGCGTGTCGTGTCCTACTTGCCAATCGCCAATTGTGAATTGCCAACTGACTCACCTGTACAAGCAAAGGTCTTTTACATAAATACAGAGCCATTAAGCCAATTTCGCATGTGTAAAATAAACTGATCTGATAACAATCACGTTTATGCTGATGCTGCTGCACGACGCATTCATCCTGTACTACAGTGCAATTTTTGCAACAGATTCCATTCCAGTTTTGAGTAGTTGACAGAATTACTGACACATAAAGGGCAAAGTTTGCGAAATGGGCCATCCTCATTCAATGCATGAATAACAAAAATAAAAACTACGTGGCTGGCTGTGGTTTCTGCCATTCTGCCGTTGTTGTGTCTTGTGTAGTTATGCAATGAGGAAAATTGCACAGGACATGTCGGTCGAGGAACTCGAATGAATACTCGAAAAACTCCCACGACCGACGACCTGCAGCCACAGCCTGCAATTGCAATAACAATAATGACAAACCTTATCTCTTGCTTTTGCTGATAACAATGCAATCGCAAATTAATGCCTGTATTTGGATCGACCGTAATTGTAATCGTATTAATTGAGTGCGAGAATATCCTAATTTATAACTTATAAGGGCATGCAGCATCCGCGTTCGTGTTCGCGATGGAAGATAGCCAAAAACCGAGAGCCAGCCAGAATCAGGCGTCAAGTGTCAAAACACGTGAGAGACTCGACTCATAAGATCGGTCACCAAATATGGAAATGAACAAGCCCGAATCGACAACCGAGCCGTTGACCCCAAACAGTAATTCTCAAACATCACACAAATCGCAAATAGTACACCAAGAACAAGAAAGAATTTATAAACAAGAATTAACTACAACGGCCGGCCATTAACGCCTCGTCTGAGACTGATATTAATCGTACGCGTACGGTGAATTAATGATTCCCATTCGCATAAATTAATTATGCATAATCACGAATTGCGAATCGCGAACTGTGAGTTCACGTTCACGCTCCATTACGATTCTCATTAACACTGCCACCTGGCATCAAATGCGTGTCAAATTCCTTACCTCAAATTCGCGTTTGCATTCGGTTAAGTTAAGATTTCATATTCCAAATCCAAGATTCCATTGCTTACTGCGTTACAACTACAGATTGATTTTGCGAAATGCGAATTCTGTACACTGAACACTGTATACTTGCGAATTTCAATTTATGTGAGTCTGAATCTGGACTGCACGGGAAACAAAGACAGAGTCAAAGTGAATTGGAACCAAAGAACCAAAGCACAAAAGAACAACGCCGGTTCGTAAAAGCATTTCACAGCCACAAATGACTTGATAATACAAAGGTATTTTGGTAGCATCCACGTTAGTTTGTATGCGAAGATGTGATTCTCTGATGACACCAACAATGCCAATTGTAAACTGCTAGACAGTAATTATCCTCATGTCCATCCTTGTCTGACTCAATTGATGCACAAATTTGTCAAAATGCCACAGAGCGTCAATTCAACTAACCGTGAAGACGAGGACGACGCGACGACGGCTCAATTCAAGCTTGCAAACGACGGCACAAAAATTAAATTTGTCCTCAGTCACAGTCCACTAAAAGATAAATCTGTGGCTCAGCTGTTAGCTTTGCGGAGATTCACACTCAAACTACAACTGTAGCCAAGGCTTGGCTTGGGTTCCTTTTCAGTCTCAGCGTTGACGTGATGCGAAGAGTAAAGAGAAGATGCGAACGCGGCAGATGAAAAGAGGGGTTTAAATGAACAAGCAGCAGCAGTGGGAAACTGCAGCAGCAGTGGGAAACTGCAGCCGCATCTTTGATGGCCTGGCTAGGTTTGGCTTTGGCTTGGAACACAAAGGAAGAACGTAATACGCGTACGCGTAGATGAACGCGTAGAGCGCATAGACAAATTGAAGGTTATCAAATCCGTCCGTGTTCCCGTGTATTATTATTAGATTTGTATTGAGATGAGATTTTATGGCTTTTCGCTTCGGTCCTTGCAATGCAATCTGTTCATCGTTTTGTACGTCTACCATCGACGTCGTTTGCAATCTGGTCGCAAAATAAATGCGTAATTCATAATGCAGAATGCAAAATGCATGGATCGATTTGTCGCGTCTCGCAATTCGCAAATGTGACTCACTGCATGCGATGCTAAAAGCAAGGCACAAGCGAAAAGTGTCAACGTCATCAACATTAAATTACAGTCTCAATTATGGATTAACGCAGATTGCAGTGAGCTGCAGATTTAATCACATAAGGAATTACATTGTGAGGAATTTTGAAGGAAATCCACGCTTTAATGACCGCAACCAGAGAACAGACAGCAACCAGCAACAATAGCAATAACAATGGATAATAGCTAATTTTGGTTCTCCTTCCTCAAACCATCGCGTCATTATCATTAACCCATTGCTGCAATACAGTGCGGAGAACAATAACAACGACACAGGCGATTACAGAGCCAAAACTCCCAAACAAGTCAAAAACTGAAGAAGTGAAGAACTCTGAACGCAGCGAACCGAATCTACGAATCTTCAAGACTCCGATCAACTCAGCATTTTCGAGTGTTGGGGAAAACGAAAACGCGTAGGAAAATGCAGCGTGGAACTTCGCGTCATCTTCGTCTTCCTGAAAATCGAGATACCGATTCGTGACTTTCTATTTTTAACGTTTTAACATCCCGAAACGAAATCTCACTTAATGATCTTGCGTCAGGCATCAGCGACTACAGCGAAGTAAGAAAGAGGAAGAGGAATTCCTGCTCTGCAGTCGCTACAGAATGAGATATGAATGTCATTACCAGCGCAGAATGCATACAATGCAATGCGGTGTGCAAACTCAAATTAGGAACGAGAGACAAGAACTTCAAGAATACGAACGTTCACGCGTATTTCAAGAGCAAAAACTTGAACCTGGTTTTCCTCGCCTTGATTGCCTGTTAAGCGAGCGCGTGACCTTTGACAAGCCACTTATTAAGCTCATCTCGACTCAGTCCACGGCTCACGGCCGGCCCACGTATTGACCCGATTTAAATTCGATTAGGACACAATTCGTTAATTACGACTACGGCTGCAGCACAGCTACTCCAAATATGGAAATGTGGATCGCCTGATCGACTAACCTGACAATCTTGTTGTTGTTTGTCTCTCCGCTGCCGCTGCATTTTCCGCTTTGCACACTGAAATCGCTTGCCCTCCGATTCTTCTGTCCGCCGCTCAGGCAGCTACTGGAGTTACTGTTGGAGTTTCCCATGATGCTGTTGTTATCTGTGCTCGTGTTTGTATTAGCACTGATAAGTGCAGCCCTTGCTTTCACCGAACTCACTGGACTTTCTCCACGCTCGCGTGCACGTTCCGATGCATCTTCCTTGAGACTGTGAACACCCATCCTGGAATCCGTATCCAGTTCCCGTGTCAGGTTTTGCGTCTTGGGCTCCGGCTGTTGCTGCTCGCGGCGCTGGCCTTGAACTTCAAATGCTGCTGTCTTTGGTTTTGGCAAATCTGCAGTGACGGCTTTGGTTCCTGACTCTGAGTCCACATCCACTATGTCTGTAGTGCAAGTATTGATTATTTGGGCTCCTCCGATCCTCGACTGTCCGTGCCTGTGCTTGTTGATGCTGTCGCTGTGACTGTCCTGTTCTACTTGTGTACTCGTAGCCGTACTTGTATAGTCCGCTTCCTGACCTTGTCTTCTTAACAACTTGTTTTCATGCTGCAGCTGTGCTCGTGTTTGTAGTCTCACTGCTGCTGTATCTTGAAATTGCGAATCTGGCGAATCTTGCGAATCTTGTTCTTCTTTGATGCAGCCTCCTGCCTGTGCTTGTGCTGATTGTGCTCCTTCTGTGGCTGTGGCCGAGACCGGCTTCGCGTACGAATTCACATTCGCATTCGCACCTCCTTCAGCATCAGCATCTAAACAAAGTAACACGTTAAGTTAATTGTTTGCTTGCAACAATGAAGAGAAGGTGTGATTGTTAAGTACGTCAGTGATCAGATCAGTAAATAACACATCAGACAACACTCATAACGCCAATACACGATAATCTACAAATCCACTCGAATACGAATACGCATACACTAGATACAAGATAAGTTAAGTGTTAAGTCTCATGATGCATTGTAGTCAGTCAGTCAAGCAGTCAAGCCTATCCAACCAGAGCAGAACAAGAAATATACAACTTAACAACAATAACAATAGCCAGTATGCCGAGAGCACTAATTTAGAATCACTTAAGATAATGCAACGCAGGAAAATCGAAGCCAGCACGCTCTGCTTAGCCCAAAAGCCGAGACAACAGGGCTTTTGAAGCCTTTTCCGTCGTTTGGATTCGTTCTTTACCTGCTTCAGCGTCTGTATCAGTAGATCTAATCATTCTGATTGTCGATTGGCGGCTTCGGTTTAGCTTCACAATTCACTGACCACTTAATCCCTAATTAGTTAATTAACTCAGCACGGCGCGGAGCACGACGAGATTTTCTTATCAGCAGTGCAGCCAGTAGCCCAAAATCTGTTCTGCACTTAATCGCATACTCCGCCACACTTCGTGTGCGAGTGTGCCACTTAATTTGCATTTGAGTACACAGTACATAGTTTACAATTACATAAACGAAGAGTGTCTCGGGTTACATCATCGGCTGAAATACGAAATACGAGCCGAGCTGAGTGTTAACCACTGAATGCGAATGCTAAGTGAGTAATTCGAGTAAATAGAAACACTTGATAAAATATTAAATAAATATTACGTTATGATACCGCAACGCAACAGCAGCCTCCTCTCCTTCTGATTGTAATGCTATCTGCTATCTCAAGGAGCAGTTCCAGCAGCTCCAGCAACTTCAGTCTTGCTTGCCTTACATCTGTCAGGCTACGCCACGTCATGTCATGACTTGTCATGTCAATTTATACCCTTAATTTAATGCGTTAAATACTTACCACAAAGATTGTGCACTTTATCATGGAATTTGGCGGGCACAGTCACGGGAGTCGTGGCGAAACGCTTAGATACGACCGGCCTCCTGCCCTGGAATTTGTAGCAGCCGACATCGGCCATGTCATACCAGGCAATATCGTTGCTATTCATGCTCGCGGTACGAGCCAGTCCATTGAAGAGGCGAACGCGGTCCTTCAAGCTGGGCGTTGGCATTCGCATTCGCACCGGAACCGGTGCGGGCGCGGGTTCACCAGAGTCATCCTTCTCCACTTTGATCAGCATCTTGACCGTATCAGTAATGCGAGCACGGGTATGCGTGCGGGAACAAGTTTGGATACTCGACAGCAGCTGACTGATTTTTCTACTTCTAGGTTCTAAGCCACTATCTAAATTAGAAAACACACAACAAAGCCAAAGAGCGCAGTATTAAAGTTAGAACAGGGCATTCTTCGTGCATGCTTGTTAATCACTGCCAACTAACCAATCCAGACCGCCAATCAGAAGTCCGTTACTTACCTTTCCCGGCTCCATGTCCATTTGTCACTGGAGTAGCAATCGCTGGACCTTCCGTGTCTCCGTCCGCCAGTGCCAGCAATTGTGCGGCTTTGACTTCTTCCGTCGTCACCGGCTGAGTCACAAACCGCTTCGAAGCACTACCATAGCCGCCTCCATTGCTTCTGCTGGAGTGGATTTTGGCTTCTCCTCCCACGCTGATCTGTTTTCGCAGCCCAGCACGTTCTCTTTCTATTTGCATGAAGAGTGACCTCTTCTCCGCGACACTCAGCCCCATAATAATGTCCTCTTCACTTTCTGATCGCCCTGGCGGCGGTGCTGGCGGCGCACAATCCATGACGAATGCAATGAGGGTGTGTAGTGTAAATGTGTATCAGATCACATTCATAGTCACAATAATGCAGAAGAAGAAGCACCAGATTCGTCTTCTATTGTTCTTAATTACACAGTGCCATGGGAAAAATATGCAGAACGCAGAATCTTGAAAACGCAGAGATGCAGCAGCAAAAGACGCTGTCTCGGATGAGGATGAGTAGACAAGTTGTTGAACCTTTTCATTTTCGACTACTTCTTCGTCACTGATGTGCACTGCAGCTCGCGTTCGGCCTTCCCAGTCGCAGTCGCAGTCTGCATCACGCACGAGACGAGATTAAATGATCTCAAATCACGTTTACACCAACGACAGACAACGACAACGAAGCAATGAGTTAAGTAAAATAGCAGAACTGTAAAACCCAAGCAGAGAAGATTAGTTTCACAAAATACGAGCACAACTGCAAAAAACCGGCGTCAAAAATAGCCTCGACTTGCCTCAACACTCGACTCGGCTTGAACTGAACTCGAATTGGAAATGAGCCACAATATAACGTAACACTGGAGACTTGACAGAAGACGGCTGAACTGTTGAACGAGCGAGACAACGAGTTAAATGGAAATGATAAGGAAAAAACCAAAACTGCACTAACTGAACTCGAAATACGAAACGAAAGCCATGGAGACAGACAAACTAAGCAGACAAAGCAATGAATTTGACTTCCGCCGGTTGCTGCTTTACTTTTTCTGTTTGACTCAGTTCAAACTCAAGGCGAATCGACGAGAAGCAGCCACGAGTTTGTCGTCGAGTAAAGCCTGTTAAATGTTAACTGATAATTAAGTCAAGTCAGTGACTCGTCGCGCTGGGCGCTTGATTTGAATGCAGCTTACTTTAACTTTCATTTTCATTGTTTCTGTGAATTATTATAATTACAGAATTAAAAGTGACTTGATTATTGTCGCCAAACTGTCAAACTGTGCATTTATTTCGACTTCGACCAAAATGTACGTTGACAATTTCATTTGTTTCATATATTTTATTCATAGCTCAGTGAATTGCCGGATTCGATTCGCTTCAGCCACCGCGACCCCTGCGAAGCCTACGCCCCCGGCGCCTTGCTGTTCCTGCGCGCGTGCCGGTGACGGACTTTCTGCTGCCTCGTTATCTCGATCGATGACAAATACCAGCTCGACGTTGCTGTCCTTTTCCTTCCTGCCCCTGCCACCGCCGCTGCCGTGACCGGTCATCCCAATCTCGATCTGGTTGTCAATTACGTACCGATCGCGCACCCTCCCGCGTGCCACCCTCGCGATCCCAAACCGGAGCAGAACGAAGCCCACGCAGGATTTCAGGAACGCGTTCGCGCCGATGAAGAAGACTGTCAATGTCAGATTGATAGAGTTCCTTTCGCCGAAAAGGAGCGCCCAGTTCTGAATTCGGATCACGTGCGCAAGATTCACCCCAACGAGGATCAAGTAGCCGATAGCGACGACGATCGAGGCGTGTATGAGCCGCTGAGAGTTGAAAGCAAAGTCCCAATTAAGGATAAAAATTTCATCAGAAAACAATGGGCTTCATTTTACCTGAATTCGGAGCAAAAAAAGCCCGACAACTGCAATCGCCACGAAGCCGAGCCTGATCCAAATCATTTCCAGTGTCACTGTTTCGTTGATCGAGAAAATTCGACCGGCTGCCGGATCCTTTTCTGTCAATTCCAGTGCCGTCACCGTCGCCGTAGTGGCCATGTCTGCTTCTTTGGTCGTGGTCATTGTCATCATTTTGTGTCCGCGACCACGCTGCTGTGGCGCCATCCCGAACCGAATCTCGTGAATAAGGAGCACGTATGCATTCCACACGATTTCGATGATGAGCAGCATTCTGACGAGCCGTGCCATCGTACCCAGCTCCCGCGACCAGTTGCTGAGCAGGTGGCTGAATTCCACGGCGACTGGTTCCTGTGGAGAAAATTCGTCGTCACTGCTGCTGCTCTCGCTTTTGCCCCCATCGCTGCCGCTGCCTGTTGAGGCCGAACCCTCGGCACCGGCTTCAGTGTGGTACATGTCTTCGATCGTCATCGGTCGTGGGTCGAACTGAACACTTTTCTTGACCGGTGACGGAGGCGGCTCCTGCGACTGTGACTCCGGCACGGGCTCGGCGGTTGCCGGCTGCCCGTCATCATCCTCCAGGCTTGGATTGCTATACTCGAAGGAGGAGGAGCTCGAGCTTTTTCCAGAACACCAAAACAGCGCGCCACCTTTGCCCTGGGTACCCGTTCCTTCCTCAGGCGGCGGCGGTGGCATTTCCTGAGTAAATTTGTGCATGAAGTAGTACACGTAAAACCGGAACGCGAGCAGGAGGACGATCCTGTAAAGTGGCGGGTACGAACTGTCGGGCACAGGTGTGTTGAGAACGTCTTGCACGATGATCCACGCCGGGCAAAGGAGGTCGTGCACCATTCCCACTAGGATCCATGCCTGCAGCGCGAGTTTGGGCACGCTTTTGAAGAGGTGTGCCCAAAGAATGGTTGTAGACGCGAAGCGGACGAGGGACACCAGCCATTTGAGCATTGGTGGCACGAGCAGATTCTGGCTGGCGGTGCTCAGATGCAGTCCGGCGGTGAAAAATTCGGTGCCATCAAGAAGCACGTAAATCAGGGCAAAAATCTGCAGGATTAAAAAAAATCCATGCTTATCCTTAGTTACTGGTGTATTGCCGGCTATTTTCTTACCGTTTCCAGCACAGTAACCAAAATGAAGGCGTTGGCAGGCGACCGGAGCCCGAATCGGAAGATTTTCCTCATTTTACGAGCACAGGCCTCGAGAAATCACTCGAACCAACTGAAGAGGAGGACGAAGAAGAGGGAATGGAAACTCCGTTAAACTCGCTGGAAGAAGTCAAATCAACAACTGCAAGCTGGCTGTAAGACCCTCGGCGTTTAATTCCTCTATTCATCAGCTAATTAAGCGTCAGTCTAAATTGGGGAGACGGTGAAAGGCAAAGTAGCGTAGTTGACGGAGTACGGCACAGAGATTTAATTGAATTTGAATGGACTTTTTATTGGCATAGGCGAGGAGAGAGTGCAGCGAAAAAGGAAGATGCGAATAAACGTCAAGTAAAATCAGTTATCAGTACGGTATTTTATTTCATGAACTTGGAATGGAATGAAATCGGACTCGATGCTTGTGCACAGATTGCATGGACAAATTCATTAATTCGTTAATTCTTCTTTTTCCCTTTCTCCTCTCGCAGCTGCTGCTTCTTCGTCGTTGACTTGGACCCTGCACGGCCTCCGCCGCACACTTTCCGCACCACCGAACGCAGCACTGCGAAAATCACGTACAGGACGGTGCCGATCACTGTCAGCAGGAAGGCAATGACGTCGATGGAGTGGTACTGCAGAAAATTCAGGTTCCTCGCCGCCGAGCGGAGGTGTGTGGCGCCCTTATGCCTGATGACGTACTCCGTCCAGAACACCGCCCTGTCCAGTGGTTTGTCGGGCTGATCTCGGAACTTGGCCGACAGGTCCTGCACAACCTCTTTGTACTGGGGCTTGAGGATCTCTTTAATGGCTTCGGTCAGACCCTCCTCGGTAAGGGTGAGGTAGTCCAGCGTGACAGCGTAGCCTGCGTGCTTCGCCTTGAGCATATTCATCTGCTGATCCCCAAACATCGGGATCCCGAGAAGCGGAACGCCGTGGTAGATCGCCTCTGTTGTTCCTCCGAAACCACCGTGAGTGATAAAAGCCTTGATTTTGGGGTGACCGAGTACGTCTGTACAGAACAAAAGAATCATCATACTGATTAAAGCGGGCGGGCAAATAAGTTCAAATTACTGGACAAATTTTGCCTTACCTTGCTGTGGAAGCCACTTTGACAATTTTACGTTCTTCGGTAAATCGTCCATTTTCTCCGTCTCCCATTTCCAGAGAACTTTCTGCTTCAGTTTGGAGAAGACATTGAGAAAAGTTTTCCTCCTCGCTTCTGGCATCTGGCTGCCTTTAAGAGCCGAGCCCATGCTGAAGTAAATGAAACCGTCGTCGCCAGACGAGTTCAAGTAATCGTCCAAGTCCTAGGAATAGTAACAGATATATGAAACACTGAAGTAAGTGTCTTAATTAAGTCACTGATAACCTTTGGAAGTGGTTTTGGAAGTCGGCAATGCATTCCACCAACTTCGATTATGTCGGGCAAGTACGGACGAGGGTTGGACAAGCTGAAGTGGGAGTTGGTCAAAATCAAGCTGGCATTCTGGAACAGTTCGTCACTGCTCAGAAGTGGCGTGTTGGGCATTTTCTCCTTAAAAATGCCATCCATTGTCGGCTGATACGTGACGCCAAGCATAACTACAAAAAACACCTCCACAACAATGTTCTTGACACGCTGGAAGAAGCTCATTTCGTCGGACAGGAGCCCAGACATGAAGTGGGGGATGAAGGAGACAGGATTTGGGTTTCCAAAATGCTTGCTAATCCAGGATGGCGCAATTGACGGTAGCACGAGCACAAGACTCGTGTTGAACTGGTGCACCCACGCCGCCACGCACTCGTTGAAGATTGGCTGCATTATGATGAGGTCAAACTTCTCCTTCTCCAAAGCTTTGACGTGCGGGAGGTCGTAGGTGACAGCGCAGATTTTCCCGAAGAGTTTGGCCACGACGGGGAAACTCATGTCCTCGCCTTTCTCCTTCATCTCGAAAGTGTTGGGCATTTTCGCGAATTCTGCCTCTATATCGAGTGTTTGAATTTCGCGCACATTCTTGATTGTCTTGCCTGAAATGTACGGCGCCAGCACCGTCACGTCGTGGCCACGGGCGCCAAGTTCGTACAGCAGCGGCTCGTATGTTATCTTGTGACTCCTGCTGGACATGAAGGCGACGGCCAAAATCCGGGCGGGCTGGACGAAGGCGGGCAGGCTGACTAGGACGACGAAGAGTAGCGCCAGAAGACGTTGGCGGGAAGAAGACTCCATGCGGAAAGCGTGGCAGCAAGTAACAATTCAATCACAGCCGAATTAACCTGAAATCATGGGGATTGATGAAGAAATAAACTGAATTCGGTTTCTGGGCTGTGATTTTATGTAGCTACCTGATTATCGCTTGGGAAAACCTAAGTTGCACTGAATAAAACAATTCTTAGCACGAGCACCGGTGGAATTTGTACTGCACTGCAGTTATGTAACCGTGAATGGTAAAATTGCGAAGTGCAGCTTCAAAACGACATTTAATGCTAAATTGTCAAATACAACAGCTACCTTATCTTCATTCACAACAGCCCGAGTCGTTGCCGTTGATGTTCACTATCGAGTCCATTCACGCAATCGCAGCGGCACGAATCAGGTGACTCGGTGCGCGATCGAGTCATCGAGTCACCAGTGCTCGTAGTTCGCATTGTATTGCACTAACGATTGATGTTACGTAACATTAACATTGAACAATGTTTACGCACGAACTACTACGACTGCTACTACTTGGTTTTGTCTTTTCAAGGTTGGAGTCTGGGCTTTCTGATTCGCATATCACATGCACAAAACTCTTTCGCTTTTTAATAAGGAAGACACATTGTATTGTATGATCATTATGTTAGTAAGTGGCATCACTGCTTAAGCTCTTGCTGCATAAAACGCTTAATCAAATACCTGTCCTACTGCCGTGAGTCAGCCGATAAGTCAATGAATCCGCAGTATGTGAAATAAGTAGGCAAAGTTGCAGTTGCCTTATGAAGTCCTTTATTTCTTGTGCCCAGAATCTACTCCTTAATTGTACTTTTTCCCGTTTTTCTCTCCTTTCGCCTTTGTCTTGGCTTTTGCTCCTCCACCGAAACAGATTTTCCTCACCGCCCATCGGAGCACTGCGAAAATCACGTACAGGACGGTGCCGATCACTGTCAGCAGGAAGGCGATGACGTCGATGGAGTGATACTGCAAAGAATTCAGGTTCCTCGCCGCCGAGCGGAGGTGCGTGGCGCCCTTATGCCTGATGACGTATTCCGTCCAGAACACCGCCCTGTCAAGCGGTTTGTCGGGCTGATCTCGGAACTTGGCTGAAAGGTCCATCACAACCTCTTTGTACTGGGGCTTGAGGATCTCCTGAATCGCTGCCGTTAAGCCCTCCTCTGTGAGCTCGACGAATTCGAGGGTCACGGCATACCCAGCATGCTTCGCCTTGAGCATATTCATCTGCTGGTCCCCAAACATCGGGATCCCGACGAGCGGAACGCCGTGATAGATCGCCTCCGTCGTTCCTCCGAAGCCACCGTGAGTAATAAAAGCTTTGATTTTGGGGTGGCCGAGGACGTCTACCGAAACCGAAGAAAAGCACAATAAATTGTTATTCGAATGTCGAAAGAATTCGACTTTCGAGAAATTGGAGCCACTAAAGTATGGGTTGGCTTACCTTGCTGTGGAAGCCACTTTGAGAGCTTGACATTCTTCGGTAGGTCGTTCATCTTCTCAGTCTCCCATTTCCAGAGCACTTTCTGCTTCAGCTTGGAGAACACGTTCAAAAACATCTTCCTCTTAGCTTCCGACATTCTGCTGCCCTTCAACGCTGAGCCCATACTGAAGTAGATGAAGCCGTCGTCGCCGGAAGAGTTCAGATAATCATCCAAGTCCTGAATATGCGGGATTCGATTTGATTAAATAATTTCTCAGACTGCGGCGGCGGCGAGCGTGAGAAAACTACACTAATTTAATTACCTTCGGTAATGGTTTGGCTGGCCTGCAATGCATTCCGCCGACTTCAATTATATCGGGCAAGTACGGGCGTGGACCGGAGAGGCTAAAGTGGGAATTCGTCAGCATTAGGCTGGCGTTCCGGAATACTTCTTCGCTGCCCTGAATCGGGGTATTGGGCATCTTCTCTTTAAATACGCCATCCATGGTGGTTATATAGCTGAAATCAAGCACAACGGCTAAAAATGCTTCCAAGAGGAAGTTCTTGACTCGCTGGAAGAAATTCATTTCATCGGAGAGGAACCCAGACATGAAATTCGGGATGAAAGAGACTGGGCTCGGGTTCCCAAAGTGCGCGGAGACGAAGGACGGGAGAATGGCAGGTATGACAAGGACGAGGCTCGTGTTGAACTGATGCACCCACGCCGCCACGCACTCGTTGAAGAACGGTTGCAGGATGATGAGGTCAAATTTCTCTTTCTCCAGCGCCTTGACCTGTGGAAGGTCGTAGGTGTCAGCGCAGATTTTGCTGAAAAATTTGGCCACGATGGGGAAACTCATCTCCTCTCCCTTCTCCTTCATCTCGAATGCATTCGGCATTGCCTCAAATGCCTCATCCACGTTGATGGTTTGAATCTCACGGACGTTCTTGATTGTCTTGCCTGAAATGTACGGCGCCAGCACCGTCACGTCGTGGCCGCGGGCTCCGAGCTCGTACAGAAGTGGCTCGTAGGTGATCTTGTGACTTTTGCTTGACACAAAGGCGACGGCCAGGATGCGGGCAGGTTGGACGGAGGCGGGGAGGCAGACAAGGACTGTGAAGAGGATGGCCAGCAGTCGTTGACGGGCAGTGTACTCCATTGCGAAGTTTTGGGACCAGCTAGAAATTCAGTCCGGTACCAGCGTGCCAATTTCCAGTATTTGCGAATGTTATCAACGAGAACTGAGTGTGGACGACACAGAAATGTTTCACCAACTCACGAGCTTGAGCTTTACTTTGTATTTATATTTATCTTCATTTAGATTTAGATAGAGTTCGCCGATAGCTCGGGATTCACCACTCACCACTGGAAAGCTACACGTAGCTGTGGCGCCTTATGAATCGAAGTGTGGACGTGCCGTACTCCGTGCCTATGATGTGTCCTGCTTGCCAGTATGCACTATCGCGTGCGTACTGAATGAATTAATGCTGATGTTACGTAACATTAACTCTATGCCACAAGTCAGGTGTTTGCTCACGTCCACTGTTTATCTTTAGCGATAAAGCGAGAAGCCGCTTTGTTTCGTCCTCTGCTGAAGGCTGACGGCTGGACCCAGCACAGCAACGGTTTCAGCTGACACTTTTGTGCGTGAATCAGTGCTCGAGCCCATTCTCCTCATTATGCAAAAAATTCTTGCTTATTTTCATTACTCAAGCGATAAGTCAATGAATCATCATTCATTAATCATTTGGGAACTAAGAAATTAATTTCTAGAGTTGCAGCAAGCAGAACGAATAATTTATTACCAACGTGTAGAGACAGAAGCAGTCAATTCCAATTACAAGAAAGAAACAAAATTGAGAATTGAGATGAATTAAGCTTTACAAATGAATCGTCTTGTAGTGATAGCCTCCATGGTGCCCGTGTCCAAGGTACTTGTTGTTGTACTTGTTCTTGAGCGAGTGGTACAGAGTCTGCATGCCCTGGCTGTACATGGCGTTGGTGTGGTACTTGTCGAGCGGGTGTGAGTATCCGTGTGTGCTCTCGAAGACTTTCAGCGGGTGCGCGCCCTGATGGTAGGGCCACGTCCCGTGCAGGTGCGAACCCACTTTGGACTTGTGTGACCACAGGTCGTGGTGACCCACCTCGTACGGGTTGTGGTGGTGGTAGTCGTCGTCGCCGCCGTCGTGGTCATTGTATTCGTCATCCTGATCCTTGTACTCGTCGTCCTGTTCCTCGTGCTCGTCGTCGAGCTCAAAATCAGCGTCAGTGTCCACAAACCGATGAGAGTCATCGGGATCGTAGCGGGCCAGTATAAGCGGTTCGGGCATCGAGACGAAAGGGACCAGTGATCGACTGTTGTCCCGCTCTAGCTCCTGATTCGGAGTCCAGAGCCATTCGAAGTCATTGCGGCCCTGACCCTCGCCGTCAAACTGAGCGTCTTCAATGTTCACTTCGTCGTGGTCCCCCTGGAAGGCGTCATCGTGCAGGTACCCGACTCCGGTGTCGATGTTCAGGTCGACCTTGGTGAAGTCGTAGTTGTAGTAGCCGGTTTGGAGCTTCTGAGGCTTCTTGCCGCGTTTGATGGGCATGTACCTGAAGATCAGCGGATCGCCGCCAAGTTAATCTTTGTTATAGCCTTTACCTTTACCAAGTTAAAATTATTGTATTGACTTACTTGATCGTCTCGTCCTCCGTCGGAGCAACGGCGTCATCGCCGTAGAGACCTTCTGGCTGGATCAGCGTGCGGCCAAACCAAGGCGCAGGTCCAGAATCTGTCTCTACTTCTATTTCATTGTCCACTTGGTCGAAGGGCACGTACTGGAGCACCAAAGGGTATGCTTGGATTGAGCCGGCGAGGGCTACCAGCGTCAGCCCCAGAATCTGACTCCAAACCATTTTGACAGTGCGGGTTTGATGCCAATGCCAAATTTCAAATGAAGCAGAAGCACCCAAAGTGAAAGAGAAGTTAGCATCTGCCTGCACCTGATTAGCAATTCACTGGTAAAGATCTTCATAATTCATGACAACCGAACCCGCAGGACGAAAGAACCAGTTTTTGTGTTACGTGTCAGTGTTTGGTTGTTGATTAGTTCATTGTTTCACAATTCACTTTCAATGAACAAGCCAGGCTTTTAAGACTCGACTTTCCGGTTTCATTCCGCATGCGCAATCTTCAAGCTTAAGTCTACTCGCGTATAACCTCCAAGACCCAAGCTGCAAAGATGAATTAGTCTTGAGTTGATTGCACACTGGACGAATGCATTGACCTTTCTCTGCGCTTGATTAGGCTTGAGTTCATGAAGATGAGCTGCTGCTGGTGATTGACTGTGGAATTCTTGCGTAGTAAATGATTAGGCTGGACCTGCATTGTCAGCACTGGAGATTAACTTCGACTTGGATTAAAATTACAGCGTGAATGTGAATGCTTGAATGTTAGTAAGTGGTTTGATCCCAAACTGATTAATGGAATTAAAGTCTGAAGAGTTGACTGACTGATGGCAGGTCCCATTTCTGATAATGATGATCAGGCCAAAAAGATACATGCACTGTTTAAAAATCCGAGTCAGCCGTCAGGATTGTGCCAATTTAACTTTTCTGAAACCGAAGTCACCAACTCTGGAACCTGAGGCTGAACTGGAACGGTAACCACGATCCACGATGGACAACTGCTTAATTTTTCTAATACTGACACTGGCGATGGCGATTTCACTGCCTATTTTGGATGGTAAAGTAGTCGGCAGAATCTTACCCATTCTAGATCTATCTGACCTCTTTTACGACTTTTCTCATAGCCCAGTATCCTGAAAATCTTATCGTCGCTCAAGACGGCTCTGGCAATTTCACTACCATTCAAGAAGCAGTCAACGCGACGCGCGACCTGTCCCAAGTGCAAGTCAACATTTTCATCAGACCAGGCGTCTACGTCGAGAAAGTGGTCGTGTCCTCCTGGAAAACGAGGGTTTCGCTAATCGGACTCACGCCCGATCCGTCAACAGTCGTGATTCGGGGCGACGACTATTGGGGCAAGCCACTGCCTGGTAACAACAGCGACACTTGCTGGGACCCGACGGGAAGCGGGACTTTCAAAACGTTCACGTCATACACGGTGCTTGTCCAGGGAAATGAGTTCCAAGCGCAAAATCTGACCATAGAAAACGTTGCTGGTCGTGTCGGCCAAGCCGTGACACTGCACGTGGAAGGGGACCGGACGACGATCCGAAACTGTCGCCTGCTCGGGAATCAAGACACGCTCTACGCTGCGGTGCAGGATTCCCGGCAATACTACGTCGACACGTATATCGAAGGGACGACGGATTTCATATTTGGGGAGGCGACCGCCGTCTTTGACCGCTGCACCATCAAAAGTCTGGCGAATTCGTACATCACCGCCGCGGCCACTGCCCCCCATATGCGCTACGGGTTCATCTTCAGAAACTGCAGCCTGATTGCCGATCCCGCGGACGCGACACGAGTTTACCTGGGCCGTCCTTGGCGCCCGTACGCACGCACTGTCTTCCTCAACACTAGCATGGGGGCACACATCCTGCCCGCCGGGTGGCACAACTGGGACGACCCGGCCAATGAGGAGACGGCATTCTACGCGGAGTACGGCAGCCTGGGCGAGGGAGCCGACGCGAGCCAACGTGTGAGTTGGAGTCGGCAGCTGACGCCATCACAGGCAGCGGAGTACGCGAATATTGACACCATTTTCGGACGAGTTAACTGGTGGATTCCGCCTGGTCACCTGTGACGGGTTAATTAATTTAGTATTTCGGTCGAAACACTAGTTACTGGATACTCAAATCAGGAATCCATTTCCGTGTGTAATATTTACAAGTAGATATTGCAATCGATTAAATGATTAGTAATCAGGAACAGAGAGCGGTCACCAACCAGCAAGAGTGACTGTCAGCACGACTCCAATTCATTCGGGCCAGTTAATAATTCGATAGTTAATAGACCATCCACGCATAAGTATCAGAAGATCTCGAATTCGACATGTTTACAGATGGACGGGTCTTTGCTGTTAGAAACCGCTTAACGAGCTGGTTGGAACGAGGCCACTCAGATGATCACACGCTGAACCAATAAGCCAATTCGTTAGAATCACGGCTCACGTGTACACCTGTGGTCACAACCAAAATGGCAAGTCATCAGATTTGACTTTCGATTAAATAAATAACATTGAAATTTTTCATATTTCCTAAGAATTTCTGGTTTTAACAAAGTTTTACGCTTATTTTGTGCTCGTCTGTCCTTTGTTCAGGCGTCCTGACCCCACCACCGAACACTGACTGACGTTAGCTTGGATTTTGCAGTCGATTAAATGATTAATATCAGTGCTTCCAAATTGCGTTCATCGTAAAAATGGAGCATTACGACCCGAACGGTGTGTTTCTCAACGACTTTGGACACCGCCTGCTCGGACTGGGGACTTCTATCGTTAATGCGGACCCGGTCCCGCTGTCCACGCTGTTGGACAACTGCGTTTGCTCGCAAAACTCAGACTGTGCCAACGGAATGGTGTACGGGACGCTCAATTCGTTCCGAGTCTGCGAAACTCCGACGTTCGTCCGAGTGTTCTTGCGTGTTGACGTGGATGGAGATTTTCACAAGAATCCTAGGCAGAAAATTCAAAATTCTCTTGCGCATTTGCTGCTGATTTTGCAATGTCCAATGCCTTGTGATGATCAGATGCTGAATCAATAAACCAATTCATTAAAGTCACGGCTCACGGGCACACCTGTCTTCACAATCGAAATGGCAAGTCGTCAGATTTGAATTTCTATCAAATGAATAAAATTCAGATTTGCCATATTTCATAAGAACTGCTGGCATTGCGTGTTACGTGGTGTCGCGTTTATTTTGTGGCTGTGGTCTTATATTTTACATGCTTATTTTATTTATTTTTTATTTTACTTATTTGCCAATTCCCTTTTTGTGCATTTGCCAGCAGAAACACAGGCCAACTGTTCGTCTAGTTCGTCAGGCAACCTTTGTTCAGGTGTCCTGACCCCACCACCGAACACTGACTGACGTTAGCTTTTGGTTTATTGGCCCAGACCTTGAAAATGAACCTGATGTTCACTACGAAATCCGTCAATCTTTATAAAGAATCCGCAAATTCCTGATCCTTATTCAATCGCCATTCACTCCTTAATTTGACTAACACGATGAAGATTTTTGTACTTCTACTGGCGACCTTCGCCATGGTAAGTAAATCTATCGATGAAGCTAGGTTAACACACTAATTAATAATTAATATGTTTACTAATTTGCAAAGGCGTTCGGGCTGCCGACGGTGGACCCGAGAGTCACGAAATTACTCGGCTTTGGGAAGACCAACGTCATGATCACACTGGCCAACACCACCGACGCAATTCTGGCTCCTTTTCTCTCCGCTCAGGCGGAGGGGCTCCAGGCTTTCGCCAGTCGCGAAGAGCTACTCAACGCCGTTGCCAACGCGCTTCAGGCTCACGCCGCACTCACCCAAGGTCCCGTCCTCCAGGCGATCGCCCAGTTCACGGGGATCGACCTTATGTCGTACTGGATCAGCAACCAAATCTTCCTGAGGAACGTCGACTCACTGATAGTCTCCGTCCTGCAGCAGCTTCCAGCCATCGCCACGATCGAGCCCGAGTTCTTCATTCCCCTCACGAGCTCCCGTCCAACGTTCGAGAATCTGGTCGCTGGAGTCGACGAGGAAGGCCTGGTAAGGCCAAGACAAGCATCCACCAACACGTACGGCGTGAACAAAATCCGAGCTCCTGACGTCTGGAATCTGGGCTACACGGGGCAGGGAGTCCTCGTCGGAGGGATTGACACGGGCGTGCGTGGCACGCACTCTGCCTTCGCGTCACGGTTTATTGGCCAGTACGGGTGGTACGACCCCGTGAGCAAAACCCCGACTCCCAACGACCAAAACGGGCATGGGACCCACACGATGGGGACGATTCTCGGGAGCGGAGGCATCGGAGTCGCTCCGAGCGCCACCTGGATGGCGTGCAAAGGTTGTGGCACGAGCAGCTGCAGCAACAATGCACTCACGGCCTGCGGCCAGTTCATGCAGTGCCCGACGCTGACCGACGGAAGCCGAAGGGATTGCTCCAAGGCGCCGATGATCGTGAGCAACAGCTGGGGCGGCGGTCAAGGTGGTACGTTCTTCAATGGTATCATCAACGCATGGCGGGCGGGAGGAATCATCCCCGTCTTCAGCATAGGGAACTCAGGACCCAACTGCGGGACGGCCAATTCGCCCGGTGATCAACCGAACCTCATTTCTGTGGGTGCGACAGACGCGAATGATGCGCTTGCGTCGTACAGCAGTGTCGGGCCGGCGCGATCGGGCGCGACGAAGCCGGACATCGCGGCCCCGGGCTCGTCGACCATCAGCGCGGCTCACACGAGCGACACGGGCCGATCGACCAAATCAGGCACGAGCATGGCGTGCCCGCACGTTGCAGGCGTTGTAGCTCTCATGAAATCCAAAAACCCGAGTCTCACCTACGACCAGATCTGGAATTACATCACGACCACGACGGACAGAACAGGGCTCCGGGCGACAGGCAAAAACTGCGGCGGCAAATCGGATACGAGCACTTGGCCGAATAACTCCTTTGGATACGGACGGATTAACGCCTTGAATGCAATCCGTGCCTTTTAGTTGTAGAAAACAAACGAACATGTGTACAAATTATTTAATTGGTCGGTTCTTGATTAAAATTAGTAAATTCTTGACTGCAAACTAGATGATCACGTATCATCGCAAGAGAGTATAACTTAACGTTTCAGAATTGAGTAGGTTACGACGACGAAAGTATGAAGATTTCAACGGCTTCGACCAAGCCTGACAATGTGAAACAAAGTCAAAGAGATTTAGAGTTCGAGTTGAATTTCATACAGCGCGAATGAAATTTGCGACTTGTGTTCGTAAATGAACTCGTTAACTTGATTATCAAGTGAAATTAACTCATAGTTTAGTTTAGTAAGACCTCATAAACGTTTATAATGACTTATTAACTTACCTAAGACCAACTATCTGAATGAAGTAATAGAAATTGAAAGTGGCCACGACCATGGGTGAAGTTCAAGGGAAGATACCCGAAAAGCCGCCTAGAGGCAGTGCTGGCAGCCCCGGTGGAACCGGCAGCAGTAGTAAAATGCAGCACTTTAATTACATTGTCGTTGGCGGTGGAATCGCTGGTGTTTCGTGTGTAGAGCAGGTAATAAAAATTAAGAAGTAGTGGTCGAACGGGCAATTAACTTAAGCAATTATCAGGAATATGAGCGTTGTGGTTGTTCTGTCTCTCTTCTGCAGATCATTCAGATGGATCCAGACTCCAAAATCCTACTTTTATCCGCCAGTGCCGTAGTCAAAGAAGTGTCCAACGTCCAGCGAATTACCAAAACCCTGAACGAGTTTATTGTGGTTGAAAAGGGACTGCAATCGTTTCACGATGTTCATCCAAATGTTAACGTGTTTCAAGATTCTTTACATAATCTCAATCATACTAGTCATGTAAGTTTGAGTATCACCGTTATTTTGAGGTTTCGATAACTTTAGTTGATAAGCATTTTTGTTCCTTACAGACCATCACCACTCGTCTTGGAAAGCAATTTCGATACGACAAAGTTTGCATTTGTACTGGTGCTTCTCCAAAGGAGTTCGAATACGATCGAGCACAATTTGGTGATCGGGTGCTTGTGATTCGTGATACTGACTCGGTGCGAAAATTAGTCCAGAAATTGGCTCTGTCGAAGCGTGTGCTGCTGCTTGGGAATGGAGGCCTGGCCACAGAACTAGCGTTTGAACTCCAAAATGTTGATATCGTCTGGAGTGTGAAGGACGACTCGATTTCACACCACTACCTGGATCGTGGAGCGGCGGAGTTCTTGTTAAGCGCCAACGATCTTCCCCAAAGTCCGTCCAGTGAAGAACTCAAAGGAGCTGGTGATGGTGAGACAAAGTTTGAGAAACGAACACACTACACAATCGACTCCTCCAAAAGCAGTCCAACGGAAGGCTTTGGAAACGCGCTTGGCCCAGACTGGCACGCAAGTTTCCAACTGAAAGGGCACGGACACGGAAAAAGTATCAAAATAGAGTACAAGACTGAACTGCAAGATCTGCTCACAGCTGACCCCGCGACGGGCGAAAGTACGTGGCCAGTGTACGCCCGGCTCACGAATGGAGTTTGCTTTGGAGTGGATCACATCATCATTGCAATTGGCGTCACCCCAAATTGCGTCGGCCTTCCGCCCACGTCCACATGCTTGAACCCGGAAGACGGAGTCTTTGTCAATGAACGGATGGAAACAAAACTGGATGCAGATGTTTATGCTGCTGGGGACTGCTGCAGTCCTACGTGGGCTAAATCAAAACACTGGTTCCAAATGAGATTGTGGACACAAGCGAGACAAATGGGGCTGCATGCTGGAAGGTGCATGGTCACAGACCGACTGGACCCCACGAATGTGCTGGACAAAGACTTCTGCTTCGAGATGTTTTCGCACGTGACACGGTTCTTTGGGAAACGTGTCGTGCTGCTAGGACTGTTTAATGCTCAGGGATTGGAGCCAGATGGACTGGAATACTACGTGCGGGTTTCCGGCCACACAGAATACATTAAGGTAAGTAATTATTAATTATTAATTCTTATCTTAACATTTTGATTTGTGTCATACAATTACGAATTTGCGAATAATTCCGTTGTTTATTGCAGTTGGTGGTCCAAGCCGGCCGAGTTCAAGGTGCTGTGCTGATTGGCGATACGGAACGTGAGGAAACCATTGAGAATCTAATTCTGAACCAGTTTGACATCAGTTTCTTGGGCGAAGAAGTCCTGAATCCAGACGTCGACATCGATGAGTACTTTGATTAACAAGTTACCACTTTCTTAATGCCTTAAAGGGAACTTTTGTTATTAATCCTAGTTGCAATAAATTATTGCGTCATGTATGATATTACTTGCTTGTGGTCGTGATTCTTGTTTTGTAGATCGAGATCACTGGTCGAAGGATCGGTCGTCTTCGTGCAATCGCAATCATTCGCAGAAGAGCAAAACTCAATCTCTATTTCCTCTGTAGCCGTTGATGACGACACAGAAACCTCCTCGGAACTGGGGACCACATCGAACACAACCAGCTCGAGCTCAACGGACTTCAGCCAGATCCTTGCCGAATTTGCTCCAAGCCAGCACACGCTGGACAAGGCCGCCAAGGCACGTCTCCTCATCGAAAATTACTACCACAACGTCTTCCAAGCGAATAAGGAGCGTGAACTCCGACTGCGGTGCCTCAAAGAAAAACTCGCTGGGGAAAGCAAAGACGTCTCTCAACGGAAACTCCGCGAGCACTTCTTACGTGAGTCGGACTTTCTCCGCCTTCGTCGCATTTACTTAACCGTCGACGACTTTGAGAGCGTGGCCGTGATTGGGAAAGGAGCGTACGGAGAAGTTCGCTTGGTTCAGAAAAAGGACACTGGCCACGTGTACGCGATGAAAATACTTCGAAAATGCGAGACGATTGAACGAGATCAGATTGGGCACGTGCGAGCAGAGCGCGACGTGCTCGCTTCAGCAGAAATGGGACAAGAATGGATCGTGAAGCTCTTTTACAGTTTCCAAGACCGGGAACGACTTTACCTGATCACAGAATTCCTGCCCGGAGGTGACCTGATGACGATGCTGATTCGACGCGACACGTTCTCCGAGTACGAGACGCAATTCTACATTTCCGAGATTGCCTTAGCCGTGACGTACGTGCATGGACTGGGTTTCATTCACCGAGACATCAAACCTGACAACATCCTCATTGATGGACGTGGACATTTGAAGCTGACTGACTTTGGACTGGCGACCGGATTTAAGAAATCGCACTCGACCGACTTCTACCAGGATGTAGGTAAGGTTAAAGGATCCGACTTTGGCTGGAACGAAATGTGCAGTCAGAGGAAGGCAGTGGCTTGGAAAAGCAAGAGACGGGCGTTGGCGTACAGCACCGTCGGGACACCAGACTACATTGCGCCTGGTAAGAAGTCAGAATTTGATTTTATTCCCCTCCCGTCCCGGTTGTGAGTGCACTGCTGCCGCTGCACTCATTTAAATTTTTTCGTTGCAGAAGTCCTTGGCCTTGTAAGCACCGTTTGTGGAACGAAGGGCTACGGCCCGAGTTGTGACTGGTGGAGCGTCGGCGTCATCATGTACGAGATGCTCGTTGGATACCCGCCGTTTTGCAGTGAAAATGTGCCGCAAACACTGGAGAAATTGAAAAAATATCAGAAATGGCTCACTTTTCCCGTGGAGCTCGCCATTTCAAACGAGGCACAGCAGGCTATACTCAAGTAAGCTCGTCCGAGCTATCAGCGTACAATTGTTTTTTTTACCCTGACCAAATCGAAATTAATTTATTTAAAGCTTCTGCCATGAACCGGACAAACGCCTTGGCGCGAAGCACGAAGTGGCCGACTTGGAACACGTGCCCTTCTTCAGAGGCGTGTCTTGGGAGCACATTCGCCTTCAACCGGCAGCCAATCAAGTGCAGCTCAAGTCATTCTGCGATACGTCACATTTCGACGAATTTCCGGAAGAGAAGGTTGCCTTGCGTAAGTAAACTAAGCAAATTTATCCTTTCCTGGAACTTTGAACCACATGTATACAAAAGACAATTATTGCTCACATTTCAGCTCCAGTTTCCGAAGAGGACCGAAAGGAGTACCGGAGCACATGCCATGACTGGGAGTTCATCAATTACACGTACAGATGCTTTCATAACAATCTGACAATTACGGAGAGAGGCAAGGGCGATGGCGACAGTCAATTGCAAGAGAACACGCTTAAAATTCAAACAGCTAACGCCTAACCATTTAACAAATTCTTAGGATTCTACTACCTATTCTGCAGCAGTAGGCTAGTAAGGCTGGTCACAGTTAACCCGTTGATTTAAATAAATTGAACCTTCACTTACCGTGAAGAGGAATTACTCCAAATATTTCACAGTCTCTTACTTGACTTATGCAACAATAATTTGCCAATTGCAGACTCAAATTTATTCCACGTGCCTATTAAAACGAATTATCATAAATTGGTAAATCACCTACGACTGTTTAACATCCGCCCTCACACTAAATTTCAAGCTGCGAAAACCGCGAATGTCCATCAAATAGGGCAATTTTCATTCACTTTCTTCAAATCAATGCAGTTGCGTCATTGCGAAGACAATTTAATTCAGCGATGAATCTCCCGTAATGAATCTATGAATCGACAAATCCACGTCACATTCGTCATGGGTCTTTGCGTGTGCAAAGGTCGGTCATGCCGGGCCGAAAGAAAAAGCTGGAGCGCCAGATTGCTGCTGGAACCAAACTTGCATCAATACCCTTGTTTGGACGCCCATTCGACCGGGGTGAATCCACCGGCTGCTTGATATTAACAAAATCAACATGGAAACTGGCAGTATCTCATTTGTCGACAGTCGCTGTCTCAAGGCTGGCAGTGTCTCATCTAGTAGTCTCAGAAGCGTAAAACCAACTAAGGCGGTGCGAAATTAAGGTTTGGTTCTGATTGACAGGCTTCAGTAAGATTCGACCAAGCCAGCGACCAGAATATGGAACACAATTGCGTAAGCAAGTGAATAAATTAATTCCATTAACTGCTCAGCTTGTGGTTAATCGATGTCGGTATTTGAATTTAACCACGAAAAGCAGATAAGTTATAATTTGATAGCCGTGGCCATCCTCAATCGATGAGCATGGAGCAAATCCAGCATTCCAGTACAATACGGTGCTAAAGATGGCTTCGTTCATTACTCAGCTAATCCTTGTCCTCGTCATTGCGACGAGTGCGGGTCAAGTCCGTGCTGACTCGGAGTCCCACACAATTACGAACGCCCAATTCACAAACTGGGGCGTGTGGGGCCCATTTGAGCAATGCCCCTTCGGGACGTTCGCATTTGGCTACCAGCTGAAAGTGGCTCCTTACGATCCGAAGGCCGACAACACCGCCCTGAATGGAATCCGACTGCTCTGCGCCCTCCCCGCAGCTGAAATTGAATATGTGGGCGATGTGACCAGCTCCGTTGGCTCGTCTGGGACCTGGGGCCCGGTCGTCAATTGCAGCGGGGATCCCCTCACAGGATTCGTACTGGAAGCAGTTCCGAATAAGGGCACAAGCTTGGGAAAACTCTGGAAATCTGACGTGGACGACGTCGCCGCCATCGCATTCCGTGGATACAGTGCTCGTGACAAGATTTGCAAGCCCGGCGTCGAGGACTATAAAGACCCGGGCGGAATTTGGGCTCCGAAAGTGTTCTGTGACGAGGAATTCGTCTTGTGCGGGATTCGGACGCAGGTCGACGAAGCCGGTACGAGCAATATGCATGCAAAGCGATCAGCATTTAAGGAGCAGTAATTACTAAAATTATTAACTCCCTTGGCTTTGGCTTGATTTTTTGCCTGTCCAGGTTCTGACAAAACAGGATTGAACAACGTCGTCTTCAGATGCTGTGACCACTGAGAAGTAGCACACTCACTCGCTTTCGGAATTCGGACGGTCGGAACGGAATGGAAATCGGGACCCAGACGAGAGTATTTTATTCAATCGCCATTTAGAATTTGTGTTCAGAAGGCCGGATAATGAGACTCCAATAAAAAGAAATGAGGCAGGCCACAATTCGCTAATTAGATTATGATCGATTGGAATGTTTGGAACGCATACTGGTTTTAGAAGTTCAGAAGCAGAAAAATGAGTCCATCAACAATGACTTTAAATTCGTGCAGGACCAAGCCAGCGTCCATGAAGTACAGTGACCCCACTTTGTTCTTCAATGTGGGCAGTGATCGTAGTGTGGACGTGGTTTTGAGCCCGCGCCCACCTTCTCCAAGTTTACACTTCAGAGTGGCAAGGAATGCTTTCGATTTCGTGTGAGTGTCCGAAAAGAACGAGAGGAAAATGTAGAGGCAACCGGCGGCACACACTCCGAACAACACAACGACAAATACGATGAGTAGATTCGTTTCCAGATGTTGAAGCTGCTTCATCACCAAATAGCTGATGATCGGCACCGCCAGTTCGACAGACGCCTTCGTCACAGGGACGTACGCGGCGCCCAAAGTTTTGTTGAACACTGCGTTCACGAGCTGGAGAATTTTGTACGTGCGAATCAACCGGGCACAGGCAGGCACAGACGTACGCTTTTCTTTTGCTGACATGATCAGCTCTCTCAGCCGTGCGTTCAGTATTGTGCAGTAGAGATACAGCGTCCAGAAGTACATCACGGCACAGCACCGGGTTCGCTGTATCATAAACACTTCGATGGCCCACCTGACCAGCGGAAAATACGACGATGACTGATGATGTTCTGGGAGGACCGATACCAGGTGAAAGGCGTAGCCGCTTGTGAATGGAAGAATCACAACGAACCCAAGTAGAAAGACGTTGCAGGAGATATAAAACCATTCCATCAGCTTTCTCTGAACTGGGCCGACTTGGTGTGATGGAAAACCTGGCAAGAATGTCAAAACAAAGCCAATCCACTTCAAGACTAATTTATTCAGGCAGCTAGAAAAGCAAAATCCTTACCTGCTTGAGGATACAGCCGTGGAGACTGAAGATAACTGATGAGATCAGAAAGTTCTCGCTCTCTCCCAGCAAGCAGGTATGGCAAATGAATTCCCAGTATGGAACCCTCGAAAAGGAGAAGCGTGACGTGGACGATGGCTTCCAGTGAAATTGATTCTGCCGTCGAAAGCAGCTGCACGAGCCTGATAGCCATGAAGAGGACATTGTGACGTACGGGGAAACTCGCGCTCTGCCTAACGAAAGTCGTCACCTATTGGGCCCGTCGCCTGGCCCTCAACCGAGATCTTTACTTTAATTTTAACCCCAATTATTTTAACTGGAAAGTTTAAGCCAAAACG